>JAPMLY010002343.1:0-5000 GCA_026401115.1 Tetraselmis chui | reverse complement strand
AGCGTCACAAGCGCAGTAAATTGTCCGCGGCGGACGCCCACCTGCTTTACCTATAAAGCAGCTCCTCTACTTGGTAGCAGCCACCTTCTGCCTTTGCGCTTTTCCATTCGGCTCGCGCAACATGCATCGTAGCTCTCGTAGCTGCGCAATGTGACAGCTTACCCTCGACCGCGTCTACCACGGCCGAGACTCTTTACCCTGCTCGAATATACGGTGGCTACAGACAGACAAGTCGACGACGAAATTCGCGACGCGCCAGAATTTGTTACATCAATAGAATTCAAAGAACATGAGCAACGCTTACTCGCTAGCGCTGCCGCTGCAGAGGAGCGACTTAATGGCCGTTTTCAGCAAGCCTTTACTGAACTAACGGCTACGCTTAGCTCGACCATCATCACTCAACTAGCAGCAGCAAAGCAAGTCAGCACACAGCTAGCCAGTCCCGTCGGCGTAAACGACACGCCGAAGGGTGGAATTGCGGAGCACGACGCCCGTAGCGCCCAGCTGCCGACCGAGCTACCCTCGATCGACCCCACCGTGCGAACCCTGGCCCCAGCCCTAGCGACGACGGTACCCCCAGCAGCCATGCCATATGAGGACTACCACATTGACACATAGCTATGGGGACCCTACATTGCCCCCGACCTCGAGCTACCCCCCCGACATCTCAACGGCCCACAAATATGGAAGCTCACCTGTGACACCTACCGCCACCTCTCCGCCCGCCGGTACAACGCCACGCTTTGTAACGCCACGCCACGGTCTATCATGCCGCCTACGCCGCCTACGCTAACACGGCGAGCTTATAAGCTCTGGAAGACATTCAGAATTATCCCAAGGACTCACCGAAATTCGCGGCGGCGGTCGTCACCCTGCGTCAAAGCAACCACACCCACAGCGCGCTCGAGGAGGCCGCCCGTGTGCGGATATCCCACATCCGACACACCAAGGGCGGAGGGGAGACAAGCGATTCGGACCGCGTTTTCGCAGAACTCGCCTACGAGCGGTTCCTCAAGCCGCGACCGGACGTTGCCTCCTCCGAGTACGGCAACCTACACCGAGCGTTCATCGACAAAACCCTCGAGTGTTCACTACTCGCTAGCGCCAAAGCCGCCGCGGGAGCTACCTTCGCGCGCAAGACTCCCGACCGACCCCCCCCCCCCCCCGACGGGCCAACACCGACGCCAAGCCCCCGACCCCAACCCAAGCCCAAGCCACCACCGAGAGACAACGCCGACCCCAAAGACACGAGGACCAAGAACCCAGACAAGAACGCCTGACGGTGTGACCCGCCGTGCCACGTCCTACAACGACCGTTCCAACTTCATGCGACACCGCGTGCGGAACAAAGCGTCCGAGTGGAAACGACTAGGCGCGAGCGAGCAAGTTCTAGGCTGGATTCGTCACGGGGTTCGCGTATTGAAATTGAAATTGAAATTGTTTACAACATGTACCGTATGCGCCGGTTTTTCACCAAAAGGCCGTATGCGCCGGTTGCTCTCTCTGGGCCCTCCCAACTATGCCATACAGGGAACTTACAAGTCAGGGCTAGACCGTGAACCTCCTATGTCCAACCTCTCCAAGGGTGTTCGGGGGTTTTACTCCCCCGCGGGGAGGTTCTGATGCGGGTTTGTAGAGGTGTGCGTTCAGGGGCGTGCGTAGGGGCAATATGCGGAGGCGCGGCGGGAGGTCGTGCGGGACTTGATGCGGTATATGACTAGGAGGTGATGGAGCCATTGGACAATATGTGTGTGGAGTTGTGCAAGGATGCGAGATGTGTCGAGGCGTGTTTTGGAGACGAGTTTATGAGGAGGGTCGGTGCGGGCGGTGAGAAGGGAGGTGAGACTCAAGATGGTGGAGGAGTGCGGTGTACATGTGCGGCTCATGACGATGGGAAGGATGTCAACCACTGTGCCTGGCCAGTGGCTTCTGATGGCGTTTGCAAGGGGTGTGTATTTGGTTCGTATGAGGTCAGCTGTGTGGGAGAGGTTATTGTCTGTGCAGTACTTCCATTCCTCTATCTGAATTTTTTTGATGGATTCGTAGCGTCGGCGACCGTTTGAGTGACCAACGAATCGAGGTTCGAGGATGCGGATGAAGTTAGGTTTGTGTGCGGGGGGACGTAGCGGGGGGGGGGGAATCTCAGGTGAGAGGATGGCGGGGCACGAGGTTAGGGAATCGGATGAGAAACCTTCGTCAACAGCAACAAGGCGGGTGGGCATGTGGGTGGAGTGAGGTGGGTGGCAGTCGAGTGGGGTGTGGGCATGAGTGGGGGAAGCAAATGAATTTATGGGTTTGTTACCGAAGTCTGCAGTGATGGTTTCCCAGCGTCCTCCGTTGTGGCGTTCCAATAGGGAGAGAAGGAGTTGTAGCGCGATGTTGTGTCGGTCTTATCTTAGGCCAGACATGGTAGGGCAGTTACCGGCCATGTGTCCGTTGCTAGTGAATTGGCCACATAGGGGGCAACACAGGGTGGGGTTATGAGTAAGAAGGCGAGTGTTGTGAACTCCCCACATGAATTCTTGCTTGTGTGTGAATTGGATATTTGTGAAGGTTGATTGTTTTTGTGGAAAGAGAAATCGGCGCCGTCCTTCGCGGCGCGTGCTAGGAGGGCACCGTGTTTGGTTGTCTGCGAGATGGGTGCGTGTGTGTGTGTCTGGTGTTGTAGGTGTGTGCGTCGGCCTTGAGGTTTATGTATTTGTAGGGTAACAGTTCCCCTAGGGTTTGTGGAATGAGGGTGTATGGCCATGCCAGTGACTTATCGTGACTTCTGAACCTGTGGTGTATGTAGTGTCGGGCGGGTGACCGTCCGCGACATGGTTGGCGAGGGTGTTTGCGAGGTCGTTACCTAGGGAGTGGTTGTGGGCTTTGATTTTGCCGAGGTGTGTACGGATGCCAGCGTCGCAGCGGGTTTTAAGGGTGCGTGTGATGGATAGGAGGGTGTCGCGGTGGATGTTGTGTATGTAAGCTGAAGGGCAGTTTAAGTATCCTTGTATGAGGCGGAGGGAGCACGCACTGTCTCTAAGGAGGTGGGTACGGCCAAGTTGGAGGCCTATGTCTATGCCAGCTAATTCAGCGCGATTTATTGTGTGCGAGGGAGGGGTAGAGGTCACCAAGACTTTGATTTTGGTGTCCGAGGCGGGGTGGGTAGCTGTTGCTCCGAGGGGGGACGAGCTTCCTTTTTTCGAGCCGTCTGTGTAGACAAAGTCCTCCCAGTTCCAAGCAGGAGTACCTCTGGTGGGGGGTATGTTAGATGCAGGCGTTCTGGGAGGGGGTATGTGATGGGGTGAGTTATGTTTTGGGGGAGGTGGTATATGCCTGCCGAGTGGGGTGAGTATGTGTCGAAGAGGTGGGGAGGAGGGGGGGTGATGGTGGGGTTGGGGAGGTGGGTGTCGTAGATAGATTCGAGGGTGTTGTGAAGTGCGGTCATGGCTGAGGGTGGCGGTAGGGTGGAGGGTGCGAGGGGGTTGGCGACGAGGTATATATCTCGTGCCGAATGGGGTGGGGGTGGGGTTGCCAGTGTGTTGGTCGGGGGGTAAGAAGGTGTTTGCGTCGTTGGGGAGGGTGTAAAGGTGGTGGGTGTATGGGGAGTGTATGTATTTGGAGTGGCGGTAGGGTGTGTGTTCCCATCGGGGGAGGATGAGGATGGTGCCGCTGGGTGTGTGAGGGGCTGTGAGGTGTGCGTTGGTGATTGCGTGTTCCATGGCGCGGCGCAAACATTCGTGGTCGTATTCGGGGTTGGCTATGTTGGTGACTTGCCATGTGTGTGGGGCATTGCTGCCGCCGGATGAGGCGGTGGGGGAGGGGGTGGGGAGGCATACCGATGTGGGAGTGGAGGAGGTGAGGCGGAAGCCGTCGTCGAGTTGTAGCTGAATGTCCCATTCCGTGAGGTGTTCCGGGGCCCATTCAACCATGTACTGCGTTTGGCCGTATTCTGTGTCCTTGTGTGTCATATCCTAGCCATTTAGCTAAGTGCTAGTATCTGACATTATTTATTTCCTCTAAATGGTACCTGTATCTTAGCGATATTCAGTGACTCTTTTATTGTCATCACGGCAGTACAACTGTATTGCCGTATTTTCCCTCGACAGTACAGAGTTACTAGCAGTATCTCTTCTAGATAGTTCTCTTCTAGATAGTTCTAAGAGCTTGTGTGATAAGGTTAGATAGACGGTACAAGTGACCTGAGTTAACCTGTATCACTAGTAATAGTTTGGTTTAGTTAGCAGACAGCACAAGCTACAGGTTCTAAGGCTGTTTCTAGAACACCTGAGGTGTGGATATTTAAGACGGGGACTTACTGGTAGAGGTGAGAGACCGGTACATAATAGAATTACGCCACACCCAGATTGTAAGAAACCATGTTCCTAAGACAATCTTACTAATTCTCTCTACGCTGTATAATTAGATCCAGAGATTAGGTTCTACTATTAGTCTAAGGTTGCCAACTTAGCCTAACCAAAGTAGCACCTCACACGTGGTTTCGGAGCCTCACAACAGCTAGACGAGACGAAGATGTCTAACCGAGCAGGAGAGAGACTACCAGAGGAAGTTGATGGTCGACCTGAGGGGGCGCCTTCTGGGCCGACACAGCCGACGTCGACACATGGTAGAAGACAGACAGTGCGAGAAGGATCGAGCCCCACGATGGAGCCTATGTCGGTACACGTCACCGAGATGCTACAACGACTAAGTAACCGAGTTGACACTTTTTCGACTGAGCTATCTCAACTGCGTGACCACGTCGACAACGGTTTCAGACATTTTGAAGGACGAGTGAACAGAAGCCGAGAAACGGAGAATTTTCTTCGAGGAGAACAATTGAGATCGGAGAGGACGCGAGAGATGCCAAGCATGATGCCGAACGATGTCAAACCAGCCAAGATCAAGAGCATCGCTACGACTAACATCGACGAGCTGAGAAACTGGTTTCGACATGCACGAGGGTATCTACGGTATCACAGCGTTAACCATGAAGAGCAAAGAGAAGTGTACTGGGT
>JAPMLY010002342.1:0-28775 GCA_026401115.1 Tetraselmis chui | reverse complement strand
CCTCTTACTCCCCCGATGGGAGCACACACCATACCGACATTCCAAATACATTGACTCCCCATACACCCACCACCTCTACACCCTTCCCAACGACGCAAACACCTTCCTACCCCCGACTAACACACATGCCATCCCACCCCCACCCCATTCGGCACACGCTGGATGGTGGACATCTACCTCGTCGCCAACCCCCTCGCGCTCTCCACCTTACCCTCACACACAGCCATGACCGCCCTCCACAACACACTCGAATCAATCTACAACACCCCCCCCCAACCCCACCATCACCATTCCACCTCCACACCTCTTCGACACCTACTCACCCCACTCGGCAGGCATCTACCATCTCCCCCCCAACCCCTCCTACCCCCTTACCTATCCCCTCCCGGAACGCACGAAACTAACATACTCCCCTAGCAGAGGAAATCTTGCATGGAACTGGCAGGATTTCGCATGCACAGACGGCTCCAAGAAGGAAGCCCCCTCCAACCTCGGAGCAACCGCCACCCACCCCGCCTCGGACACTCGCATCAAAATTCTGGTGACCTCTACCCCTCCCTCATACACTATCAATCGCGCTGAATTAGCAGGCATAGACATAGGCCTCCCACTAGGCCATACCCACCTCCTTACATACAGTGCGTGCCCCCTCCGCCTCATACAAGGCTACTTGAAATGCCCATCCGCTTATATACACTACATCCTCCGCGACACGCTCCTCTCCATCACACACACCTTCAAAACCCGTTGCAACGCAAGCATCCGCACACCTAGGTAAAATTAAAGCATACAACCACTCACTAGGAAACGACCTCGTAGACACACTAGCTAACCAAGCTGTTGATGGACACCCACCCGACACAACATACACCACATGTTCAGACGTGTCGATAGGCCACTAGACCTGGCCATACACCCTCATTCCACAAACCCTTGGGGAACCCATACCCTACAGGTACACAAACCTCGAAACTGACGCTCACACTCACAGCACGAAATACACTCACACACCCCTCTCACAAACATCCAAACACGATGCCCTCCTCGCCCGCGCCGCGGAAGACGGCGCCGACTTCACTCTCCTCAAAAAGCACACAACACTCACAAACATCCAATTCACCCACAAGCAAGAATTCATGTGGGCAGTCCACAACACCCGCCTCCTCACACACAACCCCACACTGCGCTCCCCCATATGTGGCCAGTTCACTAGCAACGGCTACATGGCCGGTAGCTGCCCCACCATGTCTGGCCTAAGACATGTTCGCCACCGCCGCGCGCTACAACTCCTACTCTCCCTCCTGGAACGCCACAACTGCGGACGATGGGAGACCATCACTGCAGACTTCAGTAACAAACCCGTCAGATCATTCACATCCCCCACACCCACCCACACCCCTCTTGCTTGTCACCCCCCCACCCCACCCACATGCCCACCCGCCTTGTTGCTGCTGACGAAGGTCTCTCGCCCGACTCCCTAACCTCGTGCCCCGCCATCCTCCCCCCCGAGATTCCCCCCCTTCCCCCCCCCCCCCCCCCCCCCCCCCCCCCCCCGCGCTACGACCCCCGGCACACAAACCCGACTTCATGCGCCTCCTCGAACCTCGATACGTCGGTCACACAAACGGCCGCCGCCGATACTCATCAATTAAAAAGATTCAGATAGGGGAGTGGAAGTACTGCACGGACCACAACCTCTCCCATACATCCCACTTGATTCGTGCCAAATACACACCCCTCGCAAATGCCATCCGCAGCCACTGGCCAGGTACCGAAGTCGACATCCTCCCCATCGTCATGAGCCGCACGGGTACACCGCACTCATCCACCATCGCAAGTCTCTCCTCTCTACTCACCCTCCGCACTGACCCTCTTGACAAACTCATCTCCAAAGCACGACTCGACACGTCTCGCATCCTTGCACAACTCCACACGCACATTGTCCAGTGGCTACATCATCTCCTATTTATATACCGCAGCATCAAATCCCGCACGACCTTTCGCCGCGCCTCCACACAGTGCACCTTCGCACGCCCGTGATTACACGCCGCCAACACCTCGTATCGCACACTCCCCGGGGGGGAGGAAAACCTCCGAACACCTTTGGAGAGGTTGGATATATGTGGTTAACGGTCTAGCCCTGACTTATGAGTTTCCTATATAGTTGGGAGGGCCTAGAGACAACAACCGGCGCATACGGTAATTGTTGTAAACCGGCGCATACGGTACATGTTGTAAACACTTTCAATTTCAATTTCGCACTTGGTGTCAGCTTCATACTCCATTGATGCACAAGTCGACTGTGTCGACGTTGCCGACCCCGTAGTCATCGGGCGCAACATCGCCGCAGTTACGTTCCGCGTCGTCCAGAAGACGAGCCTCCCCGACCGTAGCTATGTTCCTACGGCCACCAACAATGCAACATGGAGTAGATCCGGCTAAGAAACGTAGGGTTAGAACCCACGAATCAAACTAGATCCGAGACCATGCGGGTGCTATTTATGCACATTTCGTGGTAATTTCGGGGTTTGAAACTACGGCGTGTTTGCTTGGAAGGACTCGGATCCACTCCTTGCAATGCTGAAAGCATAGGCATAGGTTGAGGTTAGAATTGTCGGTTCCCCTTAACCTACCAGGCATGTCACTTTTATGCTCACCTTTTCGGGTATTCTAGCGTCGCTTTGTTTAAAATCAACTTGCAACCCCCCCCCCCCCCCCCCCCCCCCCCCCGCGCGCGTGTCCGACGACCACCTTCTCTTCAGCGATGCCCTCGATAGGTTCTTGCGGCGGGTTGGCACGACGCTACTCGCGTAAAGTTGTGCTTGCTAAAGACGCCACGGCCGCACTAACGAGCATGCCATCTCGTACATGTATGGTGGCGTTTGGCCGTGGGATTGGCCTATCATGATGTTGTTGGATTTAGTGGCGCTGACTAGCGGCGACCCACAAAGGGGTGTTTTTTAACGGAGGGCGAGAAATGGCCTAAGGCACCACCTCACCGACGGAAAAGTACTAAGGCTTTGAGGGGGCGAGCTGGTGCAGTACATGCCTAGTACCAAGGTACTTTAAATGGTACCAAGGCATTGGCCCCGGAGCAATAAAAAGAAATCTGTTTTGTTATATATATGTTATATATATATATATACATATATATATATATATACATATATATTTTCATAAATTCGTATGCACTTATACAGGTACTATTCTTGTCTCTATTGCCCTTTTATCTCCCTTCCCTTTTCCATCTCCGTGCTCATGTTGCTCTACTTAGAGTTACTGTCCAGTATCATTAAATCTGAGTTAAAAGTGAAGTGGCAGATTAAAAAGAAAAATAGATCTGTCAATCACTTTCACCTTTTCATTTGTAAAATATTAATATATTCAAGCGATTATAATAAATATTGAATTGAATGTCAGGGTCCTCGGGCTCCTTTTCCTCCTTTTTCCTTATTGGTGGTTTCCACCTGTCTTTCTCATGAAAATGTCGATTCATTTAATGCAACAATGTTTAACGAGATAATATCATTTCCCTCCCTGCTTGTCTCTTACCTGTACACAGTTTAAGGCCGGTTCTTAGATGAATTTAGCCACCATCCGCGAAAGATAATATCATTTTATAACAGATTTTTTGGCAATTCACCTCTTTGGCGGCCTCCTCCTCCGACCGTTCCCGGCGGCGACCGGTGCTCGCATCCGCTCCCTGATTCAACGTCGAGTCCGTCTCTGGTTCTCTACGTCCGGAGAGGATGGACTCACGGGCATTGACACCCTTCTACGTGATATTCGAGATGGAGGTGAGCTTGCACGTGCGTGCCCGGGAACTTCTGCGCCTAGACGCCCCGGCGGTCGGGGCCGGGGTGAGGGGGGGCTCTCGCCGTCGCCGGGCCAAGAACACCTAACGGGAGCAGCACCACCCACCGACTCGCCTTTCTGAAAGTGACCTCCGACGCCGTGCTGCCTTCCGTCGGGCCCGTGAGGTAGTGGAAGTTGGCCAGTTGCGACGGGCCCGGATGGCCCTAGACGGAGCCGACTTCGGAATGGTGGAGGACGCGGACGCGGCTTTGGCCGCTCTTCAGCGGTTGCATCCTCCTCCCGGTACTCCCCATCCAGACTGTGATCTCCCCGACCCTCTGCCCCCCCCGGCGCGCCCACCCCTCACGTATTTAGATGACAGTGACAGCCTCAAAATATGGGAGGAGTCTATGCTCCTTGTCTTGAGAAAAGCACCTCGCTTGTCAGCCCCCCACGTTAATGGCTGGCGATGGGAACATGTCCGTGACTTGAATGTTCCGGCATGGCGTAAGTGGGTTAACCGCTACTCGGCGGGAAACATTCCCGAGGCTGCGGCGGACTTTCTGGCGAGTGCGACCGGGTGGGCTCTCCACAAGCAAACTGGGGTTGACCGCGACGCCACTCGCCTTCGAGGTGAGGCTCCTAAAGTCCGGCCGTTGGCTGCTGGCAGCGTTTTGTCGCGGTTAGCTCATTGTCACGCCATAGCGCGGATAGCGACTGTCGCGGCCGACCACCTGGGCCCTGTACAACGATCGGTTTTCACCAAAGCGGGTATCGAGCGAGCCATTCATACCACTCGCATTGGCCTACAAGCTATTCCTGATTGCAGCCTTCTAAGCTTGGACCTGGAAAACGCCTTCAACACCATCTCCCGCCGGAGTTTCCTTGCGGAGCTGTACAAGAACCATGACTTGCATCCCATTATCCCGTTGGTTGAGATGATATATTCACGGGACTCCACGGTGTATTACTTCGACCCCAACGATGCTTCGCTCCTACACGGCACGGTTCAATCTCGTACGGGTGTCCGTCAAGGAGATCCTCTTGGCCCGCTTTTGTTCAACCTGGCGATAAGCACCCCCCTCCGGAATATTGGAGAACGGTGCAAGGATTCAGCGGCGATCCAAGCCTTTTCTGATGATGGCAAGTATTTGATCAAAACGCCTTTCGTCCCGACTGTGATTACGGTGGCTACGGAGGAAATGGGGAAAGTTTGCTCGAATGTTCAACCAATCAAATCTTCGTGCATGGTACCTCCGGATACGGCCCTTGAACTTGTCGAGGTGATACGGGCGATGGTCCCCGTTGTTACGGGTACTAGTAACCTTGGAGCCCCTGTGGCGATGGATTTCTCGATGGCAGACGGCCCTCCAGCGTCTCATAACGAGAACTATGTTCACTCTTGGCTGCAAGACACCGTTGAGGCTCATCAACTCCTCTTGGACAAGATTGTATGCTTTGCTATGTCGGATTTCGGAGGGACTCACGCCGCTTTCCGCTTGATGATCACGTGTGCGGTACGCCGCTATGGTTTCTTGCTCCGCACCCTCCCCCCAGATATCTGCCGACCGTACCTTGCTACTGCAGATAGGGCCGTTCGTGCGGCAGTTTATCGAATCTTGGGCGTTTCTTTGGACGCACAAACACTCGATCAACTGAATTGTGCTAAACGACAGCTCTCCCTCCCGGCGGAGTTTGGGGGGCTTAATGTACCGTCCCTCGAGCTCGACGCCGAACCTGCTCACTATGCTTCATTCACTGCGACCCTCGCCAACGTGATTACTGATTACGAGTCCGAGTCGCTAGGTCCTTTGTACGGTCTCATCCGACAGGAACTACTGAATGTTGCCACTTCTACTTTACCGTGGGCGGTCCAATTGCGCAATTCATACGACTCTATCTCCACTATGGGCGGGTTTTCGGAATCGGAGCTTGTGGTTTTGACTAACACATTGAACCAAAACCTTTCTGATTATGCCGGGCCCGATGTCGAGTTGGTGGTATCTACGGTCAACAATGCGGTGGCACCCGCTACCCAAGTGACTAGCCTACAACTTCCGACTCCCGATGCTCTTACTCGCTTGGGAGATTCTGAGGGCCACATCCAACGGGGCATTTCGCGCATTCTTCGTGCCCGGGCCTACCTTGACCTCTTGGCGTTCTGCAGACCTTCCCCACCGGACTATATGAGGGTGACTTCGGGTACGAATCGCGGGGCTTTGGCTCTCTTTTTCGCTTCACATGAATCCAGTTTCAAGGTGCCATCCGATTGCTATATGATGGCAGCCCAACGGGTGCTTGGCTTGGCTGCGGAGCGCGCCGCTCATGTTCGAAAATGCCCTCGGTGCAATGAGGCCCCTTCAGAATCTCGCGGGTATGGATCTTCGTCGAAGGTATCGGGCATCTTTATGTCGGGTGAGCGCTCAACAGCCGCTATGCTCATGGACCATATCCCCCGGTGCCCGTGCTCTTGGTATATCATTCAACTCCATGACCGCATTGTCCACGTGCTTGAAGAGTTCATGCTTGAAGCGGGGGCTACTAAGGGCCGGGACTTGCGGTTGGAGGTCCGCCGTATTCGGTCGGGAGCTTCACGTGATCGTCCTGGGGATGTGGTTTGGTTGGACTTCATGGCTCCGCACCGCCATCTTGTTGTTGATGTGACGGTTACAAGTGCTCGCACGAACACCAACGTTCCTCGTATAGGTGCTCGCCTTCCACTCCATGGCAGCCTTGCATTGGGAGCTCAGCAAGGCAAACTTGATGCGGACCTCCGCACTTCCGCTTTGCTTGGCACGCCTTCGGTTCAGTCGGTCCATGACTACTACCCCTTCGCCATGGAGGAAGGGGGCCGGTTGGCGCCGATGGCGGCTGAGTTGGTCGATCGCTTGGCTATTTTGGTGGCTGTACGTCGCTTCCCTGGCATGGGGGCCGCTGACTCTCGTTCCTTGCGCTCTGACAGTTATGTCCGTATGCAACATTTTGTTCGTCGATCTACTTCTCTTCCGTTTCGGCGTTTTTTGGGGGATGTGCGACGAGAATTCATGCAACGTCTTTCTGCTGTCCTCATGGCACTTTGGGTTCTTATCTCCGCGACGCTTTTCAGGAGGGCAGTGCTGGTGCTGTGGCATGCCTTCCTGTTCCTCGGGCTTAGGTTTTTTCTTCCTTTCTTTCTTTTTCTTGCTTGGTGGCCTCCACTGCTTTCTCTTGTAAGAAAATTTTTATGATTTTATAACAGATAAGTTGGACAACAATTTGCGCGCGGTACTACCGGCAGGTACCTTACGTGCATCTTTTTCGTTTTTGCTTAGTGGTTTCCACTTTGTTTGTTGTAAGAAATCTGACTATCTGCGCGCGGTATCAGGAGACTTTATTCGATAGGTACAGGTACTGCTACTGGCGCCCTATTGTTTTGTGTCCTATATTACGATACGTACGTATTACCGCGCTGCGCCTTCATTGCCGCCTCTTCCCCACCCTACCCGGCGCTGAACCTTCGGTCCGTCGGCGACCCGGCAACCTTCGCGCTGGGGGTGTCAGAATATCGACGCAACTTGATAGCCGACGAAAAGATACCCGTACACGTCATGCGATTAGTGATGATATTGTAGACGCTGCTGTGGCACAACGGAGGTCACCAATCCATATATACCACCAATAACACAAGGTTTGGTTCTTGGAGCATTTTCTGAGGAACTACCATGCGGCGTCTTGCCTCGGCTTTGTCCGGCACGCAGCGCTGTGCGATAGTGCTCTTGTTGCTTCTGGTCCGGCTGGACACGGACTTGCCATGGTTGCCTTCGTCGTCAACAGCACCGAGAAACAGCACAGGGGTTACGGCTGTGAGCGGCAGATCGTATAATGACGGGATAGCGGGGCGGCAATTCAACCCCGAAGATGGGGCTTGTGGTGATGTTGGGCCCTGGACTGAGGTGCGCTCTCTCTGACGTCTCGCCTAATATTCTACATCATTCTTTTGCTGCCAATATGAGCGGTCGAGCGTTTTCACATTTCCCTAATATAAATTCTTATTATTCGTCTAAATATCGGCAACCGCCCACCATACCTATATCCGCTCATCGTATGACCACTTGCCAATTATAGATAGAACGAAGGATGAAAAGAATAGTCTGCTGCGATGCCAGTCCCCTGAACTTTCTCAATACCTTTCTAATCATCGTCGTCGGTGAGTTTTTCGGTGATGCTGCTTGTTATACCGTGTAGGGGTTACTGCTAGGATGGTGTAGGGGTTAATTATATATGCAAGCTTTATTTTTAGTACGCAATTACGGCACGAGTGACTGTAGACAGCACGACGGATAAACTATCTTCTGCCTCCTACCTACACTGTTGAGGCTGGGTGCATTCGCGGCTAGATTGAATAACGACATCACATGATCCGCAAGCATGCATGTGTCAGATATTTCATTGTGTTATTGCTTAGTATTTTTTCGCTACTCCTCAACGTCGAAGTCGGTACATCAGCCCCGGCCGCGTGCCGCACTACCAAGCTTAGGCGCACACGACTTAATAGGCGTCCACCGCTTACACACATCCCGCCGTAGCTGACCATCGAAAGCTTCTAAACACTACCTCGCAACAGGGAATGTGTCTATCTGATGGCCAAGGGGCGGAGAACGAAAACTGCGGCCCCTGCCTAGTGGGGGAGAAATGGGATCGTCTTCGCATGGAACTTGGGACCGAGGACGTCAGGCTCTCGAGGGCCACCGTTCCAACCATCAAGCACCAGCAGTGGCTGAGTGCTACCCTCGCCGGCACTGTCGTCCACATCCTGCTGAAGGTACTACTTCTTGATACCGGGAAAATGATATGAGGTCAAACAATAACCCGCGCGCTGATGCTGCTGCACGTCAAAATGTCATCAGCAGCAGGAAAAATAATGCTATCAAGAAACCCCGCCGCGCTCATCATTATCAGCGCATTTGCACCATATTGATATGGTGTTCATCGGCTATACTCGTCGTCCGTCATTTTTCAGTGTCCGCAATTCCTTAACTGGTCTTCACCCGCCTGCCTGCCACAGTGTTATGGTCGTGCATGGTCATATTGTTTTTTCATGACGATATATCATGATGCTAGGAGTATATAGCATCAGTCTTTGAATCATTGCTGCTCGCTAAATATCGTGCGGCGGCGGTGGCGGTACTTGCGCTCCTGTATATTTTGTGTTGCTGCTGCAGGAGCTGCTGGGCTACGAGCGCATTCGTGTTGTAACCTCTACAAATGAGTTCGACGTAGAAGAGGCGGCCTCGGGGGAATGCCAGGCCATAAACATGGAGGTGTGGGTGCAAAACTTCAACCGCAGTCAGATCCTGTTGGTGGAAGCAGCAGAGGTGGCGGATGCGAGCCAACCAGCGCGAGCCATCGCCGGTCTGACAGGGGGAGTCGGGCTTGAGGCGCTCTTTGTGCCGACGTACCTCCCGTTCAGCTCCACACATTACGTACCGCTGCGTGAGAACGTAGCGGAGGAGCGCAATGGGACTCTGGCACGGCCGATGGAGCGCTTTCCGCCCGACGGTTTTTTCGGGGAGCTACAACTCAATGCGTCATATCCACAAGGATATCCCTGGGGCTGCTCGAACGATTCCTTCGCCAACGGGTCTCCTGGGTGCAATACAGGTCGCTGGTGAGTGCCTAGCGTCATATTCGGAGCGAGAATGTTTTTTTGGTTATCTGTGCCTGATTTCTTTTCCCTTTTGGACTCGACTACTTTCTTTTTTGACGAAACTATCCTATTTTAAATAGAGAATTTGTTCATAGATGATATATCGCGCTCTTCTTGTCGCTGCTTTGCTAAACAGCTTGCTCTGACGTCCACTATAGCGGCCAGCATTTTACCATTGAGCGAGACTATTAAACCGCTGCTTCTGCTGCCTGCCCCCCTCGGTCGCGGGCTTAGGCTTCTTTGCCTCCCTGGCCCTTTACCCTGCTCTGCTGGTGGATTTAGATACTGTCGTTCTAATATACCTCTAATCATCGGAATGTTATTACGCGGCCATCAAATATAATTTTTTCCAAGGGTTTCCCAATTTTTTATTTATCTGCAGTTGTCTTGTTGCCCCTTTTCCCTTGTCCGTGATCATGGTGATCTTCTTGTAATCCATATTTATCCGCGAGAGACGACTTTAGTTATAGCGATACTCTGAAGAAAAATGTATGCTCACCAATTAATTCTCAGTGGTATGTCTGGGTGGCCTTAATTAAACCAGCTTATCATTCTCTATGATTGCTATTTCTTGTCTCAGCATGATATAGATAGATATGTAACCGATAGACTCAGCACTAACAGCAAAAAATGCAACTTCGTATGTTACCGACTTTACTCGTGCTCGTACCAGGTACGCGCGCCTTCAGAAGAGCAGTCCATAAGCACATGTCAATAGTGTGTTGGAAGAAAGGGCGGTACGGGGACATTTTTAATTTGAGCTGGTTTTCCTCGTTATTTCCCAAAACTTCGGAGAATTAATCAATTCTCCTGATTATGGGGACATTTCGAGGATGTTCAGCCAATTTAAGGTTGTTTCCCTGCTTACCCGAAACACCCCGAATCATCCGGTAATCATCAGCTGGGGGTTTGCGCACCCCCTCGGCGCTTATTTTCAATGAGCCACTCGAAGCGTCTCCTTGCGTCGAGGGGGGGCGCAACCCCCCATCCCGAAGCTTTGCTGGAGAATTACGGGGACATTTTTCGAATATCACATCATACCATAAATGTCCCCGTAATTCTGTACGGGACAGATCCTTAATAAATAAAAGTCTTTTATCGAGAACTGCGATGGAATAATATTGCTCGGGAATAAAATCAAGAAGATCGGAAAAAGGAATTGTTTGTATTACAGATTGATATTTTGCTGCGCTGTGCTCCGTTCAGGAATTCTTCGTGCTCCGTTGCTGAGTTGTTGTTTACACGCACGAGTTGATTGTTTACTCGTGACAGAGTCCGACACTGGAATCGAACCGCCGCCTCCCGGCACCCTTGCTTTCGCCTATCTCTATCCACGCAGTTTTGGCATCGAGGAATGCTAGGGGAATTATTGAGACGGGGCCACTCCGGTTGACACAATGCGAATATTATAATATCATAAACTGAACAGATAAAGGTACCGGTAGGGGTAGTCGCTACATCAAAAGGTGCAGATATACATATTTTTACAATAAAATCATTAAAATAATATGGTGCGTTTGATAAAAAATAATAAAAATCTGGGATTATAGTACAAGAATATTAAGTTATATTAACAATGGGACGAGTTCTCACCGATGCCCAACGCGAGCGCAAGCGCGAAACAGACCGCCTTTACCGTGAAGCCAATCGCGAAAAATATCAAGAATACTATCGTCTATACAACGAATTACATCGTGATGAAATGGCGGCAAGTCGTTGTCGATTTCGCGAAAGGAACCCCGACTACAATCGCGAGTATTATCGCCGAAAAGTAGAATCTACGGGACGGTCCGTGCGCCCGACCCGTGGACGACCAAGGAAATCAGATGCGCCTTCGGCAATTTCAAACGCACCATCAGAAAATTCGAAACCCCCGGCAATTTCAAACGCACCATCAGAAAATCCGAAACCCCCGGCAATTTCAAACGCACCATCAGAAAATCCGAAACCCCCGGCAATTTCAAACGCACCGTCAGAAAATCCGAAACCCCCGGCAATTCCAAACGCACCATAAAAAATCTGAAACCCCCTACTGCCGGGGGTTGCGCCCCCCTTCGACGCTTATTTTCAATTCACTCCATCGGAGATAGGCCCGGGGCGCCCGGCCAGGGGCGCAACCCATCGGAGATAGGCCCGGGGCGCCCGGCCAGGGGCGCAACCCCCGGCACTTTCAGAATTTCCGGAGTGCGTTTAATTTGGGATAATTCTTTTCTAGGGGATAAATAATATACCCAAAGATCACCAGCGAAAATGTCTATCCGAGTGCCTTCCGTATCCGAGCTTCCAACCGCGGCCTACTACCGCAACCTGTACCAAAACACTATGACTGAAGTGTTACGTGAATCGGCGGCCGCGCGTACTACAAGCCGCTATCCCCCCGCGCTTCGTGCCGCCAATGAGAGACGTCGGGCCGAGGCCTTGGCTAGGCGTCAATCGGGGGCATATACTCCCTCGGGCAGGAGATCCCGGGCCCGATTCACCCCGGAGGAGAGAGCCGCGAGGCGTCGTGAGGTTCTCCGTCGCAATGTGGCCAACCGCAACCTACTTCGTGATATTTTGGCCACCGATATAAATGATACCCCTAGCCGACCCGTGCTGTCATCCGAAGAGCGCGCCACCCGGAAAAGGCTAGGCGTGGGGGCACGGAAGATTGCTGCGGCCCTCAAGCGCATTCGGGAGGAACGAATGAAACGATCTAGGCCAGTATTCTTGCGCCAAGTTACCCCGGCCCGCTTTCCTTCCACCCGCTCCTTGTATTATGAAGCTACAAACCACTTTCAAGTCATCAACGGAGTCCGGATCGAGTTGTACCGACTTTTGTTCAACCACCCAAGCGGCCTACGATCTTTTAAGGTGTGGCTAACAGTGAGCGCACTCTTCTCAAAAGATGATGGTAATGGTGAAGTGATAAATGCCATCGGGTATCTGAATATGAAAAATAATCTTCACGGTGAAAGTGACATTCGGGCGTTACTAACACATTTGTCATCCAAGATTGTAAACCCGGAAAACTATTCCCTCACCGAAGTGTCAGGGTGGAGATTTAAAGGAATCATAGGCTTCTCCATTTCCTCTAATGGTTACACCGTGCGCACAGGCCGAGGCCACGTTCAACTGCCCCCACCGTTCAATACATCCGCGTGCGGGCTCATCAACATCCACAACGAGGACAATTTGTGCTTCAAGTATTGCATTGCAGCTGCCACAAACCCACCCACAAATAAGCCAACCCGCATCGACTACTACGTGGCTAAGAAAAATCAAGACAAACTCTACGGTTCTTTTGACTGGGAGGGCGTGTCATTTCCCGCAAGCATCTCGGACATTCGCCGGTTCGAAAAAAACAATAATGGTTTCGGAATCTCGTGCTTTTCACTTGAGAACAAAAAAGTGTATCCAATGTCTATGTCAAAAGTCCAATCACCTACTACCCTAGTGAACTTGCTATACTTCAAAGAACATTGGATCCTTATCTCGAACCTCGATCGACTGCTCAACTCGGGAAACAAGGACCAACGGTTCTACTGCCCTAGGTGCTTGCACGGGTTCAAGAGTCGCGACAATCGCGAAGATCACATAAACCGATGTGCCGCATTCAAACCCATGCGGGTTTCGGTGCCCAAGCCTGACAAGAACGGCGACGCCCCAACAATGAGCTTCAAAAGCACACACAAAAAGATGACAATCCCGATTGTTATATATGCGGACTCCGAGGCGATCAACGCACCCATCGATGAGGTGACCCCCTCCGGGAAAACCGAAAGAAGCTCCGAGCACAAGTGCGTGTCAATCCGCGCCCACGTTGAGTCCAAGGTTTCGGGCTTCGCGAGCTTCTCGTTTCAAGTCACGGGTGATGATGCGGCTGCTCAATTCATCAAGAAACTGAAAGACATCCGCCCCATGCTCGTGAAAGAATTCACCAAGAATATGCCGATGAATATGACGGAAAAGGACAATAAGGAATACGATATGGCTGAGCTATGTTGTGAATGCAACAAAGCGTTCGGAAACTGTAACAACACACGCAAAGTCCGCCATCACGATCACAAAACGGGGGACTTCATCGGCGCAGCACATGCGGATTGCAACCTTAAACTACAAATTCGCAACACCGAGATTCCCGTGTTCTTTCACAATGGTAAAGGGTATGACAACCATTTTATCCTACAAGCTATTTCTCAGGCGGATGACATCGAAAATTGTAAGTTGAACGTTATTCCCGACAATTCTGAAAAGTACAAGATGGTGAATTTCCGAGGCTATAAATTTCTCGACAGCCTATCGTTCTTGAACGCCGGACTGTCCAAACTCGCAAATAACTTGATCGGAGGGAACCCCGAGAACGCACCCCGTTTCCACGAAGCCTTCAGCCAAAAGGGGTTGACTAAGGACGAGCTTATTCGAGTTACTCGCAAGGGGGTCTTCCCCTACAAGTGGTTTTCTTCGGTGGAGAAGCTCGACAACTTGGTCCTCCCATGCCGCGAGGAGTTTTTCAATGACTTATCCGGGGAAGAGTGTTCCGAAGAAGACTATGCGCAAGCGGTATGGGTTTGGGAGAAATTCAAGTGCAAGACGTTCCGCGAATATCACGACCTATATTTGGAAGCGGATGTGTTACTTCTCGCGGATGTGTTCGAAGCGTTCCGTGAACTTTGTATGCAACAATACGGCCTTGATCCTTGCCACTACATAACACTTCCGGGGATGTGCATCGACGGTGCTGTTCTAGAAGCATTCAAAACGAACATCAAGATCGAGCTGATTCATACCGACCCGGACAAGTACACCTTTTTCGAGACCGGGATTCGTGGAGGTGTGTCGGTCGTTACCCACAGGTATGCCAAAGCAAATAACCCCCAGGTCGATGGTTACGATCCAAGCAAGCCGAAGTCCAACATATTGTACCTCGACGCAAACAACCTCTACGGGTGGGCAATGATGCAGTATTTGCCGTGCGGGGGCTTCGAGTGGAGCGACATATCCCTCGATCAAGTGTTGAATGGAAATTGGGAAAGCGAGAACGGATGCTCTGTGGAGGTGGACTTGGAATATCCCCAAGAACTACACGAATGTCATAACGACCTTCCACTTGCCCCGGAAAGGGTCACACTAGGATATGCGGACGCGAGTGGTAAAGCCAAAAGCTCAACAACATCACCGGGGGTCGCATGTGAAAAACTCGCGGGTCATTTCCGCCCACACCTCAATTATGTGTGCGACGCCAGACTTTTGCAGTATTACGTAGCAAAGGGGCTGCGAGTAACCAAGCTCCACCGTGCAATGACATATAAACAGGCACAAACGTTAAAGCCATGGATCGAGAAAAACACAACGCTCCGATCAAAGGCTAAAAATGCGTTCGAAAAGGACTTTTTCAAACTTTGCAACAATAGCGTGTTCGGGAAGACAATGCAAAATGTGCGAACGCAAACGAGCTATGAATTTTTCACGAACGACGACAAGCTGCAAAAAAGAGTGGCAGACCCACGCTTTGAGAGGTGTAATGTGATAGGGAACATTGCGGGGGTGTCTCGGATCAAAGATGATGTGATGCTCAACAAACCAATCTTCATGGGGGCCGCCATATTGGACCTTTCAAAGCTGTTGATGTTCCGTTTCCACTATGACGTGATTCGTCAACGCTACGGCGACAAGGCAAGGTTATTGTTTACCGATACCGACTCCCTATGCTACCACATCGAGACCCCGGATGTATATGCGGACATGGGGCAAATGGCAGAGCATTTCGACACAAGCGACTACCCCTCAGAACACCCGCTCTTCTCGAGCATGAACAAGAAGGTGGTGGGGAAATTCAAGGACGAAACAAACGGTGTGCCTATCAGCGAGTTTGTGGGCCTCAAGTCGAAGATGTACTGTTTTACGGTGGGGGAGTCAACCAAGCGGACGGCAAAGGGGATCAAAAAAGCGGTGGCGCAGCGGGACCTCATGATGGAACAATACAAAGCAGCTTTGGATGGTACGGCATGTACGGTGAAGCAGACGATGATCCAGTCTAGAAACCACAGAATTTGCACAGTTAGTGCGACTAAAAGCGCCTTGAGCGCCTACGACGACAAGCGATGGATCTGCGATGACGGAGTGACCACACGGGCCCATGGTCACTACCTAAACAGCTGCGGCAGCGTTCATGGCGCGTAGACGTGCAGCTCGCTGTGCTTGGGAGAGCTGGGCGGTATTAAGCTGACCGAGACCATCCTTAGTCACGCCGGGCTTTGGAAGCACGCGGCGCCCGCGCTCATCTTTGATAAATTTCCGGAGATATTCCCGACGTTTGCGGCTCAACACTTTCCGCGCTTCAGCCAACTTTTCCATGAGCGCCGGGATATCTAATTGTCCGACAGGTTTGTTGTGAGCACCGAGCAAACCCGATATGTTGGTCACGCCAAGCAAAGAGTTGTCTATTTTTGCGTTGAAGGGTCGAGGTCCAGCGCCCGAAATGAAGTCCTTTATTACGCTGAGGCGGACCAAATCCTCCCGCACGCTTGCGTCAATGGCGTTTGATGCTTCAAGGCCATGACCATGATCCACTCGTCCCAATACCTCTTCTGTATAAAACTCGTCGAAGCGAAAGTCATTACCGTGCCGCAGACCAGCATCGAGCAACAAACGAACTAGCTCAATCAACCCGTTGGCACTTCTCGCGCGCCTCGCGCCGTCGGATACCCTAACTCGATTTCGAACGATCGCGGAGTCACGGCGGTGTCCAATATACACCATCGGGGCTAGGAGGGCGACGGTGGGGTTGGTTGTGGCAAGATCGCGGGCTGCTTGTGTGAGCATGTCAACCCGCACTTTGTACACGGTGACCCACAGCCATTCGGGCAGCCTGGCGTTGGCTGGCTTTTTTAGGAGAAACTGAATTTTGGTGTCCGCGCCGGCGGCTAGCTCGTGTGACTCTCGTATTGCCCGGTTGGTTCTACGTGGCAGCGATCGTCGGCCAAGTGATAAATATTGATTGAAGCGTCGGTCCGCCATGCCGGGGTCCTCTGCGCGGTTGGCGAATTTGGCCTCCCACACGGTTCGCAAGGCATCTTGGGTGTCCGCATCTCCTTGGTCGTACTCTTCTGCGAATACCCGTACGGGGTCCTCGGCGGCCTCGATCCGCCCGCGGATCCGCGCCAAACGGATATTATTTTGCGTGGCCTGCATTTAGGCTTAATGTACACAAAATGTCATGCCGGCATGACAAAACTAGTAGTTACATAAACATTGTGAAATCTTGCTCGAGCCGGTCACGCACCTTCACAGTGGTAGAAGCCACCGTAAACACATTAGAAGCGATCGTAACACGCAGTGTAACTTTCACATTCAATATTTCGTCTAGCTGGCCGGTAGACAATCCAAAGGCTGGAAACGATTCCTGTACCAATAGATCAGTGCCGGTCATGTCCCAACTTAGGCTTGTGGTGCTTCGACCCTTGAGAAATATAAAGCCCGTCGATTTTCGACATGAAAAGGTGAGCTTGACTTCCGTAATAAGGTCTGTATAATTCTGTAGAGATGCTGGAAAAATGAAATGCAAGGCCCTCGCCTGACCAACAGTCAACATTTTGGAATTATTGTCCTCGCTGTATATGACTCTGAACGGGATCTCCTCTTCTCTCATCTCGGCCGCTAGGATGCTGATTATATGCCCCATTTGTGTAGATAACGTGCTAATTTGGCTCAACAGGTCCTGCTTTTGTGCGTCCACGTACGATCTCGTGTCCGTTTCGGTGTCATCCACGTATTTTTTAGTGGCAGCATCGGTATCACTTGTCGGGGCGCCTACCCCTTGGATACGCGATCCACTGAAGTAAGCATAGCTATATACAGTCAGATATGAGGATAAAATGTGCCGCCATGGCGCGGACACACTTCCTATATCGAGTTGGGAGGCATTCGGAATGAGATTACTTCCTACGCTGACCGTAGTTGTGTTGCCACTGAAAGCGCTCGTCCAGTCCGGTAACCCTCTGATGTCGCTCCATTCCGACCACATACGTTCGCCGCGACGTATTCGCGCATGAATTGTAACGGTACTGCCTCATCGTCGTCGTACGGTGATTCAGAAACACGCACCCGCTGAAAATATCCGTAAACAAATCGCCGGTTCTCACGTCCAATGCTGTAAAGTCCGTCCGGAATGATCGTGTCGCTCACAACTATGTCATAATTTGAAGGATTTTCCGGGTCAACATTGTTGTCATACGAAATTTTGTCGACCCACGCCGGTTTATCGCTTATCCCGCTCCATGACGATGCACCCTGCGCGTTTTCACTGACGTAGGACCGAAGGAATTCATATGTAATAGCCTCGTCGTCATAATAAGGGGCGTTTTCCCCCAGGCGCACTCGCTGGAAGTAGCCGAACAGGAATCGCCTCAGGTTTTGCCCAAGATTGAACGTCGAGTCCGCCGACGGTGTCAAGGAGTCATGCAATACGATATCAAAATTAGAGGGCTGCACGGGCTCCATGAACTGCCCGATGTTATCATATGAAATTTTCCCAATCCACGTTGGTACGGCTTCGTCAACATACCCTTTCGTTGCAGCATCGTAGTAACCTACCGGGGGTGCGACGTTCGTGATTAGATTGTTTCCAGCGTCGATTCCCTTGTCGGCGAATATTTGCTCCACGTAAAAGCGCCGCCACCGGGCGTAGGGGTCACCGAGGTCATACACGCCTTGGCCGTTCGGGATCAACAGGCCACACCGAAATTTATTCCCCCCGATTGTCACGGTGTCTGTGGTACCCCCCAGTGATATATAGTTCGTCCATGAGGGCCGATCCAGGTCCAGCCACGTCACAGGCCCTGGCCGGTCTGTCAAGTCGTTGTACGAGCCGCTGAAAAAAGTGGGCTTGCCCGTGATGGTATTCCATGCGTGCGTGTGACTTATCGGGGCGAACCCAGTGTATGCGTAGTCAGGGCGTACTCACTGTGAGAGTGGTTGGTTAGGGCGAACCCAGTGTGCGTGTGACTTATCGGGGCGTACTCACTGTGCGAGTGGTTGGTCGGGGCGAACCCAGTGTGCGTATGCGTAGTCATGGCGTACTCACTGTGCGAGTGGTTGGTCGGGGCGAACCCAGTGTGCGTGTGTGAAATAGGAGCGTAGGCGTCGTGCGTGTGGTTGGTCGGGGCGAACCCAGTGTGCGTATGCGTAGTCAAGGCGTAGTCGTCGTGCACGTGTTCAACAGCGGCGTAGGCGTCGTCGTGCGTGTGCGTAGTCAAGGCGTAGTCGTCGTGCGTGTGGTTGGTCGGGGCGAACCCAGTGTGCGTGTGTGTGACAGTGGCGTACTCCGCGTGTGTGTGTCCAGTCGAGGCGTACTCGTTGTGTGTATGATTTTCAAGTGCATAATCATTTCCAGCGGCCAGGAGTTGTACCTCGACAATTTCCTCTATGTCAGGCCGGTCCGTCAAGTCGTTGTACGAGCCGCTGAAAAAAGTGGGCTTTCCCGTGATGGTATTCCATGCGTGCGTGTGTGCGATAGGAGCGTAGGCGTCGTCGTGCGTGTGTGCAATAGGAGCGTAGGCATCGTCGTGCGAGTGGTTGGTCGGGGCGAACCCAGTGTGCGTATGCGTAGTCAAGGCGTAGTCGTCGTGCGTGTGTGCAATAGGAGCGTAGGCGTCGTCGTGTGCGTGTTCAACCGGGGCGTAGTCATCGTGCGTGTGTGCAACAGCGGCGTAGTCGTCGTGCGTATGCGTAGTCAAGGCATAGTCGTCGTGCGTGTGTGCAACAGCGGCGTAGGTGTCGTGCGTGTGTGAAATAGGAGCGTAGGCGTCGTCGTGCGCGTGTTCAGCAAGGGCATAGTCGTCGTGCGTGTGTGCAATAGGAGCGTAGGCGTCGTCGTGCGCGTGTTCAGCAAGGGCGTAGTCGTCGTGCGTGTGTGCAATAGGAGCGTATGCGTCATCGTGTGCGTGTTCAACCGGGGCGTAGTCATCGTGCGTGTGTGCAATAGGAGCGTATGCGTCATCGTGCGTGTGTTCAACCGGGGCGTAGTCATCGTGCGTGTGTGCAATAGGAGCGTATGCGTCATCGTGCGTGTGTTGAGCAAGGGCATATTCGTCATGCGTGTGTGCGATAGGGGCGTAGGCGTCGTCGTGCGCGTGTGCAACAGCGGCGTAGTCGTCGTGCGCGTGTGCAACAGCGGCGTAGTCGTCGTGCGTGTGTTCAGCAAGGGCATATTCGTCATGCGTGTGTGCAACAGCGGCGTAGTCGTCGTGCGTGTGTTCAGCAAGGGCATATTCGTCATGCGTGTGTGCAACAGCGGCGTAGTCGTCGTGCGTGTGTGCAACAGCGGCGTAGGCGTCGTGCGTGTGTGCAACAGCGGCGTAGGCGTCGTCGTGCGAATGATTGGCCGTCGCGTAATCACCTCCTTCTAGCAGTGCCCTCCTCGGTGTCCCCGTGGCATCTTGACCTACCAGCTCCTCGAAGAATGCCCTGCTAAAAGGCCTGGTTCTTGATCCGAAATCAACACTTGTATCAGCCTGCGGCAAGATGTTGTTGGACACGTTTTGGTCCCCGTCGAGCAGCGCCCGGCGAGAGTAACCCTCCTCATTCTGCCCAAATAGGTTCTTAGCATATACGTCGTGGAAGTGCCCGGTTTGCCACGGCTTCGTATACGTCCCTATTGTGTTTCCACCTATTTCAATGTTATTCGGCGTGAGATTGGCGTACACCGTGATGTCATCGGTATCAGAGCGGCTGGATTTCAGCATGTTGGCATTGATGCTGTCATTCACGGTGATGTCGGTGGTATAGATGGTCCACCACGGGAAGTCCAACGCCCCGAAGTCTCGTTTTGTATTATCGACGCCGATCAGCCCGTCTCCCTCGATTTTCAGGTGCTGCACGAGATTCGATCCGGCGTCTATATCCTCCCTCAATTCCCCCAATGTATTGCTCAAGCTCACTCCAGCAAGCATAACCTCTTCGGCGTGCATTGTCTTCCATTTGTGCGAATCGCTTCCGAGTGAGTGGATCGGCCCCACCAACGCCGCCGTCGTCGGCAAAAGGGAGGCGCCCACGGTGATGTCGGTGTTAAACCCGATCGTTGTGATGTTATCGGTGCGGATGTTCGACGCGCTGAACTCGTTGGCAAATCCAGTCACCGTGCCAGTGAGCGCTGTCAAGTCCGTAGTCAACCCCTCGATGGTGTCTATTTCCTCACTCAATTCACCCAATGTATTGCTCAAGCTCGCACCGGCAAGCATAACGTCCTCAGCGAATAAAGTCTTCCACTCGTTGGATTCGCTGCCGAGCGAGTGAATCGGTCCCACCAACGCCGCCGTCGTCGGCAAAAGCGAGGCGCCCATGGTGATGTCGGTGTCAAAACCGATGGTTGTGATGTTGTCGGTGCGGATGTTCGACGCGCTGAACTCGTTGGCAAATCCAGTCACCGTGCCAGTGAGCGCTGTCAAGTCCGTAGTCAACCCCTCAATGTCCGTGTCCTGCCGATCATTTTCCGTCTCCTCCACCGTCACCCGAGCCGCTAGCTCCCGGTATAGAGATTCGGCCTGGCTGAGGTCCACCTCCACCGCCCGGCGGCCGTTCAGCTGCAGCGGCGCTGATACTTGCCGAGACTGGTTCATCTTTGTTAATCTTAGCAAAAGCAATTTTTAAAGTCGCCGTGAAACGTCCGCCGTTGAGATCCAAAGTCCGCCCATCGTCGTCGCTTAGCCGGATGCTCACGAAGCTTAAATATCGGTTGTACACATCCACGAACGCGTCGGAGCTAAAGTGATCAATTTCATTGAACTGAACGCTGGACGGGATCTTTGCTAAGATGTCACCCACGCGCCTTGTCCGTGGGTCACGGTTTTGAGTGAGTAGGTTGCTATGCACGAACACCGAGCTGGTGCGTGTCAAGTCCACGATACGACTAGCGGTGAGCAGCAACTCTCCGTCGACGATTTTGGCGGAGTCACCAACATTCAAACCTAATAGACGCGTACAAGTTGATCCTTCCCCGATCACAACATGATGATCCGCGAAATCCGTTGCAAGTAGCGACAGCTTATTCGTGTTCTCATCGTAACTCGCCACGTACTCATCGAGTCGTCCATCGTTGAGGAATGCGACGATATCATCAATTGACCGGTTCCCGCGGGGGAGCTTGATGGTGACCGGCTCTCCCGGAATTTCACCACCGTCGTCGTATTTAAGAAGCAGCGTGTCATTCCCCTCGAAGATGCTGTAATAGGTATGCGGGAGCCACGCGTTCAACAGCCTAACTTGCATGTTGAAACCCTGGGGGACGGTCAGCGGATCTAATAGGGAAAATACGTGGGTTCCGTCATCGAGCTTCGCGTCAGCGTACGCCGTGTCTAAGTACAGCTGCTGGAGCATATCTTTACACTATATCGAAGAAAAGCTGGGGGGCATAACTAGAAGCTTTGGATTGTTTCACCTTTTCCCGCTTCTCAGCTTTCGCCTTCCTCGCGCGTTGAAGAGCGGCTTTCATTTTTTCACTCGCTACTCGTTTAGTTTTTGCAGGCCTGGGCTCCGGATTAAGGTCCTCGTCTGCCTTTGGATTGATCTTGCCGGCCGAAACCTCTCCACCAGCCACATCGCTCCCCCCAGCATCGCTAAGTACCTCAGTAACGGCGTGCTCTGAACCGTCTCCGTCACTGTCGTCGCCGCGTTCGAGATGGCTTCGTCCCATATCATTTATTTCTGCACTAGAAAATAAATAGAGCGATGACGGCTACTTCCTCTCTACTTGACTCTATCGGTTCGGAGGTAGTTCACGGTGAAGCGGTTTCGTCCGTGGCTGCGAGTACGCCCGCCCCGATAGATCCCCATTTGCTTGCTCAAAACTCGAACTATGGAAGCGTTGCTTGGTGGAAAGAAAACTACGACGGGTTTGGGTTCAGCGATGAGCAATACCGTGTGTTAGAGGCTGTAACATGGGGGGTGTCTCCAAAAGAAATCAGACGATACTACAAAAGGAAGAACGTAAAATGCGGCTCATCATCGAAAAAAGATCGACATTCACAGTGAAACCTCCGGCCTTTCTGTGTGACAAGAAAATTCACGACCAAGTGGTCGACCCCTTACCAAATCGCCCATTTTTCATGGCAATTATCGGATCTGCGGGGACGGGTAAGACCTCCATGCTCGTCAACTTACTGTCAAGCAAGCAAGCGTACCGCAAGGCCTTTCATCACGTCCACGTTGTTATGCCACCACACAGCGTGGCGAGTTTGAAGCGTAACATCTTCAAGAACCACGACAGGATGTATGACGAATTGGATATTGGTACATTGGAAGGAATCCGAGAGGCGGTGAAGGAATCGGCGGAGAAAGAGAAGAATAGCTTGTTGGTCCTCGATGACGTGACCGCGTCATTAAAGGACAATGAAATCCAGCACAGCATTCGCGATTTAATATACAATAGACGTCACTACAGGCTCAGCATAATAATACTCATTCAGTCTTACAATGCAATGCCATTGGGCATCCGCAAGACCTTGTCGCATTTTCTCATGTATAAGCCGCGGAACAAGAAGGAAACGACGGCGATATTCGAGGAGCTCATATCATTACCCCGGGAAGAGGCGGACGAGGTTATGCGCTTCGTGTTTGATCGACCCTACGCCTTCATGTTTGCCGACACTGGTACCGGGGACATTTATAAGAATTTCGATCGTATAGGTAAACACGATGCCGCGACGGAAAACCAAAACCTCGAAACAGACGGCGGGTAAGAAAACGACACGCAAGCAACCCCCTCCCCCAAGACCTCGCAGGAGATTTGTTAACCGCAACCAAAACGTACGAGTGAACGTCGTACAAACCGTCTCAAATGGCGGACCCACTCCGGAAAATCAATCAGAGCCTTTCACACGGGGATGGACCATGGGAATTTCACCCCCACCCCCGATGCCGCCGCCGATCATTATTCAGCAGCCGATACCACCAAATTTACAACAACAAGACCCTTTTCAACACGCGAGAGAACCTATTACCCACGTCAAAAGAGAGCTGCCACATTCCATACCCGTGCCCGAGCCCCCGGCGATGGAGGCGACAAACCCGTCTTCGTCGGGTGGAGAGCCCTTCGCGAACTGGGGACGTTCTTTGGAACAACAAGTCGCCGAGAATCAGATCGTAACAACAAAGGAACTTCTAAAATTGGCTAAGGAATTGGGTGTCAAAATCAGTCCCGGACAAAAGAAGTCTGGCAAAGAAGCATTGGCCCGGTATATCGATGGGGAATTGGCAAAAGGGAAAATGGAAAAAGGAAAATCTCCTATGTAAGGTGGAAGGATAGGCGAGAATCGAGGAAAAACACCCGCGAAACATTAAAATCTGAGCATATATCAAACACGCAAAATGAAACTTGGACGCTTTATCGGCGAAAAGCTTCATAGTCTACGCAGTCTCGGGCAAAAAGTGGCTCACGGCGTTCACTCCGTCGGCAGCAAGCTCGGTGGGTGGATGCTTTCCGCGGCTGCCCCGGTTGCCGCATTCAACCCTGTTTTGGGTGCTGGTTTAGCATCGGCAGGTGCGATAGCTAGCGGGATCGGCGGATTAGCCGGAGGTGTTGAAGGAGCTCTGAATACGGGGACAGTCAATCTTGACAGCATGAAGGGGCACGTAGGGGCTATACGATCGGCGTACGGACAAATGCGACGTCCCGGCTCAAAACTCGAGAGAGGCTAGCATTTTTTTCTGACACGATACTATAAATAACACAATGCAGAACGAAAGCCGCAGCTCTCTCAGTGACTCGTTCGTGTACGGGAACAAGCCCAAAGCTGCACCCGCCACCAAATCGAGAGTTCATATATTCCCGGAAAATGGAACTTCCGGGTTCAATCCTGGAAACACTATAAAGTTCGTTCTTCCCACCGGAAATCGCGGAGAATACTTGAACACGCGCCAGAGTTACCTCAAGTTCCGGCTGCAAAATCTCGACAGCACGGCGACAAACAAGCTGACACTTGACAGCTCGGCGCACGCGGTCATCCGCTCGCTAAAGGTCTCCGCATCCGGTGGGGCCGGCGGGGGTGTCCTCGAGCACATCGAGGAGTATAACGCTCTGTTTCACGCACTTCTCGACGTATCGGGCGACGCAAACCAAGTGACTTACGCAGGCACGATTGCGGAGGGGTTCGGCCAAGAAATTGACGGTAACTCGTCCCGGGTGTTTTGTATCCCGCTGATGAGCGCTGTCGTCGGGAGCATGCAGCAGAAGTACCTCCCGGTAGGTGCGATGGCTCGAACTCATCTCACATTGGAGCTAACCCTTGGAGATCAGGAGAAAATCCAGAATGCTAATCGTCTATGGGCGGTAAAGGACGTGGAGTACGTGGCGGAAATGATTCATCTCGATCCGATGGTCGACAGGGAACTTTTGGCGGTGAACAGCGGCGGTATTGTCGTGCCCTTTAGCACTTACTCTCAGCACCGTTGGATTGCTAGTAATGGGTCGGGATCGATGTCGATGGCCTTTTCTTCACCGTATAAGTCGTTAAAGACCCTCATTGCAATGTTCCGGAAGGACGAGACGAGTTATGCCGCTAAGCCATACGTGTCGAAGCGTGCCAATCCAATCGGCGACATCGGAAGGTACCAGTTCACGATCAACGGCGTCCTCACTCCATCGAAGCCCGTGGAGAGCAACTCGGAGGCATGGGCCGAGGTCATGAAAGCATTTCACGCTTACGGTGCGATCGATCACATCGGGAAGCTCACAGTCACCGATTGGACAGCTGGAGAGGGGAAGTACCTCATCGGGTGTGATCTAGAGAGTCAGAGCCACAAAAGCATGTTTGCGCAGAATGGGGTAGACGTTTCGACATCTGTATCTCACCTCACTGTTCAATTCAACGCGCAGCTCACATCAAGTCTTACTGTCGACGTATTTTCCCACTATGACAGTTTCATTGTAATCGGGGCCGACGGGCTCGTGAACGTGGCGTACTAAACATTTTATTCCATACTAGCAAATGGTCGCGGGTCGCAGAATCGTCGTTAGCACCCAAGAGCGGTTGAGCGGAGAGAAATATGCCTTCACAGTCCGGACGCCCGCTTTTCAGAACGGCAGCGGGTTTCAAGGACAACCCCATGTTCGTTTCGCGCTCGAGTGGTGCACACCGATCACCGGCTTCACAGGTGTGGAGCCCGACCCCCTTTCGATCATGATGTGCTCTCCGTCGATCCGACAATCAAATTCCTACAAGAGCTGGGACCCTGCTAATAACGACTCAATCCTAGCTCTACTTCAGTCTTGGCGCGGCGGTAATGTCTTTGGCGAGATGGCGGATTCGTCGTACGTGCAGAGCAACACGTGCGCTGGGATATGCGACGGCTCGCGGCTTGTACGCGGGGACATGTCGTTCTACCTCCTGCAGGGCCCGACAAAACTCAGAACCAGTGTGCTTCCATGGACTCCTACTTTTGTTAACGACTACACCTTCAGCCTCGTTTTCTGGGTGGAAGAGCCCGAGCGTAGCTTGTCCCCGCCCTTTTTCCACGTATGGATGAGTGTCCGCGGACCAAACGAAAGGGTCCCCGTCGACTTCCGCTCTTTCCGTATGGACCGAAACGACGGCACAAGGTGGCAGGTCGCGGTCTCGCATTGCTCGTTGATTCACCTCTACGGCGCGCAAGCGTACGGGCTCGCAATCACTAGCAGGACCTTCGTCGACGACCCGTACCAAGGCCTAAGCGTCCTTGGATTTCTCCCGGGATCACGCGCGCAAGATGCGTTGAGCTACGTGGGACAGAAGCTCAGCCTTAAAGGTGTGAACGAAGACACGGTGGGGGTTCCGATAAGGCGACCGCTTGACAATGTGGGTGAGATCGACCTTCAACTGCGAACTGCGACGCAATTTACTGAGCTTGGCAATGGCGAGTCCACGGCGTACGTAATTTGTCTCACGTTCTACCAAATAAGAGACGAAGAATGACCTTCCGCCATACGCTCGGAACGGCGAAGTTCCCTGGAAGCGTTTTGCGCCCGGGGCTGCACGAGGGCTTTGTGGAAATCTTCGAGCCACAATCTGAAACCAGCGGCATCTTCGACGTTGATGAGGACGATTCAGCCCCGGAATTGGTGGAGAGCTCGATAGAGGTCAACCCCGCCGACGCCTTCAGTGTCACCATCACGCTTTCTTTCTTCGACACGTAGTAACATACAATGCCACTTGTCCAAACAAACCTGCGGCTGTCGGACACCAATAGGCCGGATGTAACCACCTACCTCCCGCCGTGGAACTACCTACTTGGCTTCACCACGAGCATCCGGCAAAATAGCATCGGGAACACGGTAGAGGAACCCCGAACGCTTACAATGATTGACGTGGGAGGACTTGACATCAGACCCGGGACAGTTTTTCTTAGGTGAAAACAAAAATGAGTGAAAGTGACATTGCCGTTCAAGTGGATAATCCTTTGCTAGAGAAGTGGCGTACGCATGCGAAAAGACTTAAGCGTATGCACCAATCCGCGCACTCCCTCTTCAAGAGTCTAGCGGATATGTCTCTCTTCACGACGGTGGCGCTCAGCCTCGGAGTCGGTTGCTTGAACCTCACGTACGGCATCGGGCAGCCTTCGGCTACCACCGGGGTACCAGCGATCATTAGCGGTTGTTTGTCCCTACTCAGCGGGTCCGTGACGGCCTTGAACAGCGGGCTTGAGTGGCCGAACAAAGCGGAACGCCACGACAACTACGCATCACGGTTCGGGGAAGTGGTTCGGGACATCAACACCGAATGTACCTTGCGTCGCCTGCAAGATGCCGAGTACGCATCGGAGGGAGATTTCATCCGCCACATGTCAACGGAGATGAACCGGCTTGAGGAGAACGCACCGAATATCCCGGGGTGCATTGAAAAATCTTACTCTACCTCAAAATGAGTGGTGTCACCGAGGTCCGTCTGTACCGGAACACCGTCGACGAAGTTCCGGCGGAGTACACCAACGTCACCGCGGCGGTACTCAACTCGTCGACGAAAAACCACGCCACCGGCGTCAAAAGGTACTTGGATGGCGTCGCCACGGTGAGCGGGCTGGACCCCGGGATCAACTACTTTTGGGTGGAGCTCATTGATGCCCGCGGTAACACGGCGGGGCCGCAGCCGGTCGGATACGTGCGTGCTCGCAATGAAATCCTCGACACGAAATTGGTGGAGCACGGAAACGACATAGTTGCCGAAGGCGATCTAGTATTATTCAACGGATCAAGTTCCTACGTGAGATTCGACGATATCGGTGAAGCGGGAGTGGACTACGGCGAGTTCGTCCGGTCCGGGAACTGGTCGATGACGTTCTGGATCAAGCCACTAGTCGAACCAGACCACTCGCAGATTATTCGATTTTTAGTCATCAGGAATAGTGATAATCATCTTTTACAAGTGACAAACACTGGTTTCCAATCCAACCGTCTGAATGACGTATTACAAGATCTCGAGAACAACACATGGTACTTCTTCGCCGTTTCGGTGGAGGTCCACCAATGGACATTACACACAAACATGTACGCCCCAGAGTCACCCACCCTTACAGAGTGGGACTTGGGCACGTGGAACACCTCGGACATGCCTTCTAACCGCATGTTTATTGGCGTGAACAACAACGGGGGAACCGGACCCAGTTCCTGGCGTCCTGACTGGTGGGACGGGTATGCGAAAAAAGTAACAATCGACGACCGCCCGCTGACCGGGGAAGAGGCAACGGCGATTTATAACGCGACAAACCCTGCGGACTAGCCATGCTAAAAATGTGACTATAACGGCTGGCCCTACCCATATCGAGCAAAAATGTGACCATAACGGCCGGCCCTACGGGTACCCTTATCGATAAAAAATGGGTCTATTTTCTCTTTGACCAGGAAATCGGGGTTTGGTGCGTCGAAAAGCATATGGGAATAATAAAGTGAACATTTTCGGTCTTTACCGGAAAATGTGACCATAAATATAGGATTTTCTTCGTCGTGAAAATGGGGATTGGGGGCAGCGGAAACCGGCTGGGGCGAAAAATGTGACCATACCGCCCTTTTATCCAACTCTCGCCCCCCCCCTCGACGCAAGGAGACGCTTCGAGTGGCTCATTGAAAATAAGCGCCGAGGGGGTGCGCAAACCCCCAGCTGATGATTACCGGATGATTCGGGGTGTTTCGGGTAAGCAGGGAAACAACCTTAAATTGGCTGAACATCCTCGAAATGTCCCCATAATCAGGAGAATTGATTAATTCTCCGAAGTTTTGGGAAATAACGAGGAAAACCAGCTCAAATTAAAAATGTCCCCGTACCGCCCTTTCTTCCAACACACATGCTAT
>JAPMLY010002341.1:0-50074 GCA_026401115.1 Tetraselmis chui | reverse complement strand
GGACAGTGGCAGACTGGAATGAGGTTCGGCGGACCGCGAAGAGGACGCCTGCGTTGGGTAGGGGCACAGGTGAGTAGCAAGGTCGGGAGCTTTTGAGGTGGTATTGGGGGAGGGCTACGCGCCAGCGAGACTTGTGGGTGTCGTGGTTGGTTTCAGTGAGAATTAAGACGTCCGGGTGGTGGGAGGTGGAGAGGTGTTCGACATCCATAATGGAGGTGTGTAGGCCGCGGGTGTTGAGGGTGATGAAGTGTAGTGGCTGGGATGTGTGGTGTGGGAGGATGGGGGAGGGGGCGGGGGGGGTGGAGCAGGGGGGGGCGACTGGGGGGTTCTCGACGGGTGGGGGTCTGGGGGGTGGGTGGAGGGGGGGAGGAGAGGGGAGATGTAGTGGGTGGTGTGTGTGGTGAGGTGGACCGGGGGAGGGGAGGGTAGGGGAGTTGCAGGGGGGTTCTGGGAGGGGTCGTTCTGTGGGTGGGGTTGCGAGGATAGGGGGGGGGATAGGAGGGTGGGGGGGGACGGGGTGGGTAGGGGGAGGGAGTTGGGGGGGTGAGGGTGATGTGGGGGGACATAAAGCGTCTAGGAGGTGGCGACGTCCCTGTGGGAGGGGGGCGGAGCGGAAGGTGTGGTTCCAGAGCAGAGTGTGTAGGGAGTACACTGAGGACCGGGGGTCGAAAGAGGGGGGAGTGTAAGGTTGGTCCGGGGGAGCTGTGGCAATGAAGTATGTGTGTAAGAGGACGTGGGTGCCGCACGACCACGCCCTGTCGGAGTCGTTTTGGCGAGGTGGGTTGAGGGAGTGTAGGGCGCTGATGGGAGGGGGGGGGGAGGAGTTCCAGGCTGAGAGGAGATTGAGAGAGCGGGCTAGGAGGTCGGAAGGAGGGGAGTGATGTAAAGAGTCTATCCAGGTAGCAGAGGAGTGAGTAAGGTGGAGGAGGCCGAAGTGCGAGTTTTGCCATGTGAGGACGAGGAGAGAATGGTTAGGCTTCCCCGGACGTGGGGGGTGGCCTCGATTGGCGAGGTTGGTCCAGTGGCTGGGGTATTGGGAGGTACGGTGGTGATTATCGACTTCGGTGTTAGTAATAACTGTGTATGAGGTGGAGGGAGTCGAATGGAGTTTGGTTATTTCGGACGCGAGGCAGTACAGGTTAGAGAGGTCCTGGTACTGTCCCCATTGGAAGGAAAGGGCAGCAGAGGAATCAAGGTAGCCGATAGGGGTGGGAAGACCAGATTCCAGGTTTAAGTCGATTAAAAATTTATGCATAGTTGTGCGGCAGGTGCGTGGGCTGAAGTGGGCCGGTAGAGTGAAGCGAGGTACGGTGGTTACAGTATGATTACGGTTGTCGGGCTGGGAGGTGGGGGAAGGGGTGTGGGGTCTAACCTCCGTTTCGTCCTGAGGGGACCTAATGATGATAGTCGGCCTGCTTGGCCGGGGGTGACATGGGGGGTTGACTGGCACTGGGAGAGTCAGTGGTGGCCGGTGGGGTTCCTGTGGCCTCCTCGTTGTCCTCCGACTGGTCGTAGTAGTCGTCGAGGTCGAGTTCCTCGTCTTCAGGGGAGCCGGATGGGAGGGGATGGTGGGTTGGGGCGGCAGGGGGAGGGTGGGTGGCCGCGGGTAAGGGGGGATTGGTGTTGAGAAGGTGTGGAGGAGGAGTAGGGGCACGGTGGGGTGTGAGGGAGGGGTGCGGGGGGACACGAGTTGGGGGGGTTGGGGAGGGTTGCTTGCGGGAGGGGCGAGAGGGTTTGGTAACCCCTACTGGGGGTGCAGGTTTGAGTGAGGGGTCTGTGGGAGTCTTCAGTGATGATGGGGAGAGGGGAAGGGTGAGTGGGAGGTTGTGGGACCGGGGGGGGGGCTGGAGGGTGGGGGGAGGGATGGGCGTGGTAGGAGGAGGTGGAGGTGGGGTGTGAGGCTGCGGGTTGGTGTAGGGGCCATGTGTTGTGGGTTGGGAGGGCCGGGGTGTTGGAAAGTTGAATTTCCGGGAGGGAGGAGAGGTCGAGAGGGAGGTCCTCGTCTTCCTGCAGCTGGAAGTCGGAGGGCTCCAGGTGCCACTGGCTGGTGACTTGAGTGTCTGTGAGGTGTCTGGACCATTGGAGGAGGAGGGCTGGGGGGTTGCGGTGGAGTGTGAATTTTTTTGTGATGGTGAGGGGCGGCGGAGAGGGAGAGGTGGTGAAGATGGGGTCCTGGAGTCGGGCTTTGCCGAAGGTGGAGTAGTGGTGGGGGTTGATATTGAGTGTGCAGGTGGATGGAATGCGTGTGCCTCTGTGGGTGTATGTGTGAGTGAGAGGGATGGTGACTGTGCCGTTGGTGGAGATGAGTATGCAGTACATTTCAGCACTGAGAGAGACTTGGATGCTGGTGGTGACGGTGGGTGAATTGGAGGGGTGGGAGCGAAAGTACGAGCCATCTGGGAATTTTTTCAGGGTTGTGTAGTGGTAGAGGCTGAGGGGGTGTTGGGAAGGGGGGGTGGGGTTGGGGGTATTTTGTGTGAGGTATTCTGTTGCAGTTTGGGACAGGAGGGTGTATAACCAGTGTGTGGGTGGAATGGTGCCGTCGGAGTTGATGCATGGTAGGGAGAGTGAGTGGCAGGATTGGATGAGGACAGTGGTGAGGCAGGTGTCAGCCCAGGATAAGCCGGGGACGTGTCCTGTGACGGGGGGTGGTGTGATGGTGATGGTGTGAAGGTGGTGGTCAGGGGGTACGGGTTCATAGGGTGAACGGGGGAAAATGTGAAGGGATACAGGTCCAGACTGTGAATGAATGGGATTATTGGGCAGGTGGAGGATATTTACCCAGAAGGAGGACGGGTCGGACTCGATCGGGACGGGAGTGTCCAGCGGCTGGAGTGCGTCCGCGAACTGGAGGGTGAACTGGGCTTGCTCGGGTAGGTCTTCGAGTTTGCACAGGTTGTGGGATGGGGGGGTTGAACCAGTAGAGGTGAGAGCCGTCGCGAGGTCGGAGGTGAGGAGGTCCTGTAGGAGGGCGACTGCTTCTTGGCCGGTGATACCGGTGAATATCGGGGAGCGGATCTTCATCCTTCAGCCTGAAACTCCTGGAGCCGAGGCAGCCCGGAGAAAGCGAATTTTCTGCTGACTTAGTTTTTCCAGGAGCGAAGGGGAGGAGATCACGGAGGGGGGCACTGGACCGGCTGAACTGAATTCACGCTGGCGTGAAGTCAGTTGGTATAGGAGTCCCACCGCTATACATGAGGTAGGAATTGTCAGGTGGATCTCTTGGAAGCTCGTGTGGAGCTCGTCTGGCAGGGGTGTGGCATCGTTGCATCGTGGGGAGGTGGGGTGGAGGGTTCGTGTGGCGTTCGCGGTCCACCGTGTGTGTTGGGCGAGTTCTCTCTGCCTATTATATTTCTGATGCGGTTGGGGAGATCGGTAAGGTCGTGTAGGCCTTCGAGTAGCCAGCGGCGGGCCAACGAGCATGCCGACACGACCGGGTCGGGGTGAGACGGGTCTGGGAGGAAGACGCCGTGGATCCATAATCGAGCGAGGTGGGGGGGGTGGTGGAGTACTGGCCTGTGAGGAGGAGGGAGTCAACAGTCCGGGTGGAGAAGTCGTCGGCCTGTCCCATGGCCTCAGTTGACCGTGGGGGGGACAGGATCAGAGGGGTCTGTAGTCCACGACGGAGAGGAAGGGGGTCCAGTGGCGTGCCCAAGAGTTGTTGGGGGTGGTTGAGCTGGGGAGCGGTGAGAAACGGGGTCAGGGGGTGACCCGCGAGTGCGTTCCGGGGATGGTAGAGGTCCGTGAAACGGCCATGCGGCGGGGGGTCCTTCAGAAGCGCTTGCTTGTAGGTGGGGGGGGGGTAGGGGGCGTAGACATAGCGGTCGAGTAGGATTTCGAGTGTTGTGGAGGAGTGTAGGGGGTAGGTGTGGCTTTTAGAGTTGGTGTTTGAGAGTCGTTCACGTGTTGGCTGCACGCGACCAGGCCCGATGGGACCTAGGTTTGTTGGTTGTTGGCGTCGGACAGGGACGTCCGGACGCTCGGAGGGGCGCGATGTGGCGCGCCGCCGACCGGGGAAGAAGCTTTTTGTAAGTGATGAGTTGTATGGGGGTGGCGTAGTACTTTGACGGGTACGTGTGTAGATTTTGAAGTGGGTGGCGCGATAGCTGTCTGGGGGATAAAATTCAAATCCCTGAAAGCTGCGCCTTTGAGCGTGTACCGTCTGGTGTCGCTACGGATCCACTGACCATTGTGAGCTAGGCTCGGGTGGGGAGAGGTGAATGGTGCACGCCGTCCGGCAGCCCTGTCCACCAGTCTTGCGCTCGATGGGAGGCCAGGCCCAGAGCGAAGACGATCGGCGTTGCTCATCCGAGCTACCGATCCATCCCCGTGTTTTGTGGTTTAGTAGTACTTTAGGAGTACTTGGGATCTTTTTACTTTCTTTAGTAACTATGATATGAGTTGGATGTGGACGGGCAGATTATGGTGGATTTCAAGCGCGTACGCACCGTTTAACTGGCCCTTGGGTGGGCTACAATCGATTCAAGGCTGCGGAATGACAACAATCAGGGCTATTGAACCAATCCTAGACATACCCCTCAACAGATTTGCATTGCCAAATACCTCCCAAAAAAACAGCGTGTCACTTCGGGCCACCTCAGAATCGTGAGATACTCGAGTGAATCGATGATTGGGTATCGCGATTCCACATCGTTTTGCGAGGATGAGGTACTCGCGATTACCGCGGATCCATTAAAGTACGATGAATACCGGATCCAACGATTACTTACAATAACTGGTACCGGATCCTACGATTACTTACAATAACTGGTACCGGATCCAACGATTACCTGTGATTCTAGGGTTCGGATCCCGCGATTACCTACCGAACCTAGGGTTCGGATCCAACGATTACATGTGATTCTAGGGTCCGGATCCCGCGATTACCTGTGATTCTAGGGTCCGGACCCACGAGACCGAGTCCAAACCCGAGTAGTCTCGGGGATTCGCGGAGCCGTAGGATCCGGATCCAGTCCCTGCAAGCGCTAGGTACTTGCTGTGGGTGAGATGACATGCAATGTCACAGTCGAACATATGCGCCTTGTTCTTCAACCTTTTAAGGCTTGAATGCTTGAACTTGCATCTTAAGAAGTGCTTCTTCGATCTTTAGGAGAGAAAGTACTAAGGATGCACTTTATCGGGAGACGTGCTTTCATCTTCGACCCATCACGTCAACGTTGTCAAAGATTGGCGAGTGCCTACGACGCGGAATGAAGTTCGCGACTTTGTACGGGTATGCAACTTCTACGCCAAGTTCATCCATCACTTTAGCGACTTGTCGGCTCCTTTGGCGGACTTATTGCGCAAGTCCCATCCATGTAAGCTTGCTTTGACGCCAATTGAAGCCTTTCATAATGTAAAGTTACGGCACAATTCCGCGCCATGCCTAATCCTTCCGGAGGTCAGCTCGGACGGGACATTCACCCGAGCTACATGTGCTTCAACATTGGGAATTGTAACATATTTACTTCAAGAATAGGGAGGAGAAGTTCAACCAATCATTTTCTTGACGTGTGAGCTAAATCCATTAGAGCGTGGCAACATCTACGCTGCCTATGATTTGGAGGCTTTGGTTGTCTATTAGGCGCTTGAGCATTGGAGGGGCTACCTTGAAGGGTGCTTCAAGTTCCTTGCCGTGTCAAATCACGACAGACAGTGAAAAATGCGTATGCGACCACTAGCGAGGCTGGACAAGCGGTAAGCTCGACAAGTGCGCGACTTGCAATCGTTTGAGTGTAGCATGACGCTCGCGTACAATAAGGTAGACATAAGCGCGGCATACCCCTACGTTTGCGGCTAATTCGGGAAAATCGCACCGAGAGGAGCGGCAACGACTTTAGGACGGGGCAAAGAAATGCGACCGCGGGGTCGACAAGTGATTACGTGCGGAGGTTTTCTCGCTAGCCTTTCCCATCTTATCTTTGGCAAGACCGAAGTCACGCGGGAGCAAGCTTAGGCTGGCCCGTCATCCCTCTCGTGCGCGTCGATTGACTTTATTGATAAGGTATTGAGGCACTAGGTACCGATCGACGCAGTGGCGCACATGCAAATAAAGCGCAGGTACTTGCTAAATACATACGGAATAAATGCAACCTGCCTTGTTGATAGGTTAATAATTACATACGCAAGACAACACCTCCATAGACCCGACTTATTTGCATACCTACAAACGTCCTGACCTTAGGTGATCGATTGGTTGCTCCCGAACCTCATCCAATGAAGCTCGCTAGAGGTGTCTTGCAGCCGTGTCCCTCGGTCTCAAGCGCAACGGGGCGGTTTTATATATACACAGGATACGATCCCGAGGGGTGTCGATTGAGCTCAGATAAACCGAGCGAAGGCAACTATCGATGTTTGATAGTTTATATGGGGATTGGATATATATATATTAATTCAAAGTAAGACAACACAGTATGTATGTAGTAGGCAATGGCCTACGGTCGCGATAGGAGGTGGGGGCCTAAATCGCAGCAAGCTAGAACTGTTCAATGACGGTTCAATTCGCCATTGCAGAATTCCGGTGAGCCCCCTTACTATGTCCATGACAGAGAGGATGACACCATATAAATAATGTACTGCATTGGACAGTCCGAAACGAAAGTCCGAGCGCCAAAAGTGCAATGACAGATTTACAAACGGGGCGAAATCATATTCTATGTTTTTCTATCGCATTGTAAAGTCCGCCACATAATCTTCAAGCCTTTGATGAGTTCGGCTGCTCGATTTTGTACTCTGGGTGGCTAGCAGCCCAGTCAGTAACAATTTTCGCCATCTTGTTGCCCAGTTGTTCCTGTTCATAGTTCATACCCACCGACAAGGGTGAGTGAGTCAAAGGATTAGTAGGCGATCAAGTTTTCATTCATTGTTTTATATGGCGCGCGGTCTTTCTCAAGAAAGGGGGGGGAAGGGGGGGGGGGGGGGGGGTAGTGCTTCTTTTTCTCACAGTATACTTCCTTTTGAATGAGCTATCTAAAGTACTGCGAGTTGCCTCACTATCTATCGCCCCACTAAATAAACCCTAACACCATAAAAATACAATCCCAGTAGACCCTAAACCCTAACTCTTGTCGGGCTCAGAACAGTGCTCAGAACATGAACAGTAATTATACAATGGATTGGGGGGTCAAAAGGGGGGAGGGGGGAGGGGGCGCCACCTAAAACAACCCATAAAAACATTATCGCCTAAAGGGAAGATAGCACAGAAGAGTTACTCAAACGTACAGCGGCAACAGCTAGAACCTCTCCGTCACTGGGGCGATTCATACCTCCGTGAAGTTTTTCCCGAAGAAAGTCACAAAGTCGCCATTGGGGTCCAGCAAGTACTGCAACAGCGAGCAGTTTATGAGCTTACTTGCATAATGAAATTATTGCTGTAATATCCATAGCACGGCCACGCCACTCCATATCGTACCATGATGATTGAGTGATCGATGAGGTAATCCTTCGTGTCGTCCGTCTTCATGTAGTACACGCGGTATGCCTTCGCTGCAGCGTCTACTTCGGCCTGTGTCCCTAAAGAAGCAAGGAAAAACACAGAGCAGTGAATGTGCCTGCCAGGCTGCTCCATCCTATCCGGGATCATACGTTCAAAATGTCATAACATGCAAAAGAGTGAGCAGGTAGATGACTAGCAGAAACAGTCAGAATGATTGCTCTGTCAGTCAAGAATCATCGCTGCTCACTCGATAAAACGGGGTCATACCTGTGAGGCCTATCAAGCGAGGATGGAACTCTTTGACGTAACTGCAAGAACACATAGTAAACACGTTATAAAGAACGCAAACCAATTGCAACTAAAGCACTGCTTGGTTTATATTTCTTTATCGATTTGAAAAGTACATGCCTCACACTCACCTTTTAATACGCCGAACTGTGTCACGCTCTGGATCGACGCTAAGAAAAACAGGGCGAATCTGTGCTCCTGTTTTTTGTTCTACACAAAATGCCAGTGTCCATGTGGACTGTCAGTACAAACATACCTACATGACATACGCTGAAAAAACTCAGAGCTGTGAGTTGTTTGGTTCTAGTACCGACGGAGTTTATGGCCGCAGACAGTTTCTCCAGCTCATCCGGGCAAATGTCAGGACAAGTTGTGAACCCGAAGTAAAGCAGAGCGAATTCGCCATGCAGGTCCCTGTCTGTGAATCGCTTCCCATCCTGCAAGCAGGGCAAACAGTTAATACGAGGGACGATATCGCCCAATGATGTGCCGCTATTCAAACCATGCCGGCCTATCAGGTGAACCAACCTAAACACAATGCAGCACAGAGCAGCTGCCTGTCTCGAATATCTGCAATAGCACTGACTCGGGGCCCGTGTCGCGGGCTCACCTGATTTTTCATGGAGAATGGGCCGCCAACCTTCGCTTTCCCAACCGACACCGTTTCCTGTTCTGTTGCCTCTGCAGTGCAGCACCGATAGTCCGACACAGCCCCTCACACGACAGCTTCAACCAAGCAAGTAAGTGCGAGCCTATGATATCTAAGCCAAATTCCATTGCTCACTGATCTGTCACTCGGACTTTAAAAGGCACTCACGCTGAATTCTCTGATCTTTTACTTGCTTGTAGGCGTAGAATAAGCCCGTTCCAGTGGCCAGCATGAGCCCAAGGCTGGCAAACGATACCGGCTGCAGCATATCATGCACACAGACCAATGACTCAGTTGTGGTTTAGTTGGCACCACCTCAGGCAGGTACATCCACCAACCATTTCATCCCCACACACAGTGATCCACAGCCCATGAACAGCCACCTCAATTTTGGCCCCTCCACCACCCAGTGGCTGCCTGGATGTGTGCTACAGCGAATAATGGTAAAGAGTGATGATTACAGGCGAATAAGGCTTTCCAATGAATGCGTCGTTGAGATGAAAAGCCGGATAGATCTGGGGAGTTGGCAGCACGAACCCCGCCGGATCCCGCGGGCTTGGATTCACTAGCAAAAGCTCTCCCACCCTGCAACAAATGGTCTGCACCGTCAAGCGCCTGTCTCACCCCGACCTGGAGTTGTTCGCTTCACTGCTCGCCGAGCTTGACTTTGTGCAACCGACGCCGGCCTCGTGAAGCACGTTGCGCGGGGGATTTGTCGACTGGAGCATCTGAACATGTTCAGGCAGCTATTCATTCACCTTCGGTGCCTCCAGCATTACCCCATTACCTGCCCGCGCTGCGACTGAGTGCTGGGAAGCAACAGCTCGCGCCGTACGCGAGCCGCACAGCCCTCTCATCAAAACTTTTCTGAGTGCCATTGCGTCCGTAGGTCAACACTGACGACGCACAGTGACTGCTCGCCTGATCCCGGCCAATCAGTTGCACTCGTATGCCCACGTGCTACGCTGGGTATCCTCAGAACGCCTATTGCCTGACAGGAGACGTCGTCTGCACTCACCGATCTGTCTGCTGCCGTTGTTCCGCCCTCTTCCTACAGCACCCGCGTAGCACTGTCGCCGCGATATCGGGCCTGACAGCGCGCCACGACTGTATGGATTACTTGGTGCAAGTACCCGTAGTGTACCCGTAGCGACAATTCAAGCGGAGTATGTTAATTAAATTGATTACCTGAAGAGTAATATGACAAATAAATTATTTTACACAACTGATAATTTATGGCCGGCTTATTTATGTATACAAATTTTATAAAATGGCTGATATAAAAAATTTCGCCCGATCCCTCCCGCAACTCCCATCGGGGGCCCTCTGGCCGCCCCCACCTTCCCGCTCTCTTCCTCCCCTTCCTCCCTCCTCCATGTTCGTAGCGGGGAAGTTGGTGGGTAGCCCCGTGTCTTCTCGGCTTTTGAGCTGCTCCCCCGGTCCTTCTATATAACCCCGTCTACCACATGCGTCGTCTAAGCCGGCTTCCCCTTCTCCTCTCCCTCCTTTCGCCCGGTTTTATGCGCATGGACCTCCCACTCGTGCCTGTGCTCCTCCTCGTGGACCTCCCCGTCGTGCCCGTGCTACTATCCGTGCGTCGACTGTTGGGCGTCCCCATGTTTTCCATGTCGGTCTTTTTGCACCGAGTTGCCGTGCCTCTCCTCGTCCGCATGTTCGACGCATGCTTTTACCACCCTCTCCTCTACCCCCTCGGTGGCTCTCGGGCTTGCGTTGTGCGAGCTACTTGTGCGTTGAGTGTATGCGTTTCCTATCACCCCTTTACGGGTCGGCTTGGGTGCGGGGGTGCATGTGTTGGTGGCATGATGGGCGGCGAGTTGCTCCCGCGGGTGCCGGTGGGCGACGAGCTTGAAGTGTTGCTTTTGGTGGGATGGATACTATCCACAACCGCCTCCCCCTCACAGGCCTCATTACCAAACAAGCATCCCCCCCCACCACTATACACCCCTCACAGATTCCCCTCCTCTCCCCACACCTCCCTCGCTCACCCCCCACCCTCTCATCCGGCATCTACCCCTCCCGCACCACTCACCCCACCCCCACCGCACCCACCACACACCTAGACACAGAATACCTCACCCCCTCGGACCACCACTACCCCCCCTGCGACGTAACGCGTATCATCTCCAAACACAAGGACACAGAATACGGCCAAACGCAGTACATGGTTGAATGGGCCCCGAAACACCTCACGGAATGGGACATTCAATTACAACTCGACGACGGCTTCCGCCTCATCTCCTCCACCCCCACATCGGTATGCCTCCCCACCCCCTCCCCCACCGCCTGTTCCATCTGTCATGACCCACTGCAAACAGAACCCACCTCCACATGCTGCACATGCCCGCACTTCGCCATACATTCCCAATGCCGCCCTGCTCAGGGACCCGCCACATGGCAGTGCGAGTGGTGTGCTCGCGGCCAACAACACGACCTCACCCGCCTCCACGAAGTCCAGTGGGCCCCATGCCTACAACTACACGACACCATCAGTGAGACTCCCTCCGGCCCCACCGCCCTCACCGCATTTAACTCCGGCTTCGTCCCCTCCACCACACCCATTCTGCCAGAACCCGGACCCCCTCCATGGTCACACCCCCTAATCACATTCAACCATGACCCCATTAACCCCGACCTCGACATGCTCCCTACCGGCAAATTCGCCATCCACGCACACCCATCACTCCACGACACCACCGTACTCTGCACTCCCGACGGCCGCACGGTCACCACCCTTAACGGCCCCCGCGTCCGCCACCTCTTTCAACTCTTCCGCCCCGACCTCACGCAGCATACGTTCGAAGAGGAGGTCTACCACCTCCTCACCCGCCTAGGCTCTCGCTCAGAAATCCACTCACCCACACCCGCCACCACCACCCGTAATAGATGGGCCACTAGAGAAGACCTACTCACAGCTCTCCGCCACACATTCCACATACAGACAGAACTCTACTCCGACCCCCTCAATAAATCCCTTCACTCCCACACCTACCACTCCCTCTACCCCGAAGATATAGTCTTCTCATCTAGCGGCAGCAATGCCCCACACACATGGCAAGGCACCAACATAGCCAACCCCGAATACGACCACGAATGCATGCGACGAGCCATGGAACACGCAATCACCAGCGCACACCTCACAGCCCCTCACACACCCAGCGCAACCATCCTCATCCTCCCCCGATGGGAACACACACCCTACCGCCACTCCAAATACATCAACTCCCCATACACCCACCACCTTTACACCCTCCCCAATGACGCAAACACCTTCCTACCCCCCGACCAACACACTGGCAACCCCACCCCTACCCCATTCGGCACACGATGGATGGTCGACATATACCTCGTCGCCAACCCCCTCGCACTCTCCACCCTCCCATCACCCACAGCCATGACCGCACTTCACAACACTCTCGAATCTATCTACGACACTCACCTCCCCAACCCCATCATCACCCCCCCACCTCCACACCTCTTTGACACCTACTCACCCCACTCAGCAGGTATATACCACCTCCCCCCAAACCCAACTCACCCTCTCACGTACCCCCTCCCGGAACGCGTGCATCTAACATACCCCCCAACCAGCGGTACCCTTGCTTGGAACTGGCAGGACTTTGTATACACAGACGGCTCGAAAAAAGGAAGCTCGTCCCCCCTCGGAGCAGCAGCTACCCACCCCGCCTCGGACACCAAAATCAAAATCATGGTGACCTCTACCCCTCCCTCACACACAATAAATCGCGCTGAATTAGCTGGCATAGATATAGGCCTCCAACTTGGCCGCACCCACCTCCTCACAGACAGTGCGTGCTCCCTCCGCCTCATACAAGGATACTTAAACTGCCCTTCCGCTTACAGACACAACATTCACCGCGACACCCTCTTATCCATCACACACACCCTTAAAACCCGCTGCGACGCAGGCATCCGTACACACCTCGGCAAAATCAAAGCCCACAACCACTCCCTAGGCAACGACCTCGCAGACACCCTCGCCAACCTAGTCGCGGATGGTCACCCACCCGACACTACATACACCACAGGTTCAGAGGTCACGATAGGCCACTGGACCTGGCCATACACCCTCATTCCACAAACCCTAGGAGACCCCATACCCTACAGATACACCAACCTCAAAGCTGACGCACACACCTACAGCACCAAACACACACACACACACATCTCTCTCGCAAACAACCAAACACGGAGCCCTCCTCGCCCGCGCCGCGAAGGACGGCGCCGATTTCTCTTACCACAAAAAGCACTCAACCCTCACAAATATCCAGTTCACACACAAACAAGAATTCATGTGGGGAGTCCACAACACCCGCCTACTCACTCACAACCCCACCCTGCGCTGCCCCCTATGTGGCCAATTCACTAGCAACGGCCACATGGCCGGTAACTGCCCCACCATGTCTGGCCTAAGACAGGACCGACACAACAGCGCGCTGCAACTCCTACTCTCCCTATTGGAGCGCCACAACGGAGGACGCTGGGAAACCATCACCGCAGACTTCGGTAACAAACCCATAAAATCCTTTGCTTCCCCCTCTCCTGCCCACACTCCGCTTGACTGTCACCCACCCCACCCTACCCACATGCCCACCCGCCTTGTTGATGCTGACGAAGGTCTCTCACCCGACTCCCTAACCTCGTGTCCCGCCATCCTCCCACCTGAGATTCTCCCCCCCGCGCTACGACCCCCCGCACACAAACCCGACTTTATCCGCCTCCTCGAACCTCGATTCGTTGGCCACACAAACGGTCGCCGCCGTTACGCATCCATAAAAAAGATTCAGATAGGGGAATGGAAGTACTGCACGGACAATAACCTCTCCCACACAGCTAACCTCATACGTGCCAAATACACACCCCTTGCAAACGCCATCCGCAGCCACTGGCCAGGCACAGTGGTTGACATCCTTCCCATCGTCATGAGCCGCACAGGTACACCGCACTCTTCCACCATCACGAGTCTCACCTCCCTACTCACAGCCCGCACCGACCCTCCTGATAAACTCGTCTCCAAAGCACGCCTCGACACGTCTCGCATCCTTGCACAACTCCACACGCATACTGTCCAATGGCTGCATCACCTCCTACTCATATACCGCATCAAGTCCCGCACGACCTCCCGCCGCGCCTCCGCACATTGCCCCTTCGCACGACCCTAAATGCACGCAGCCCTCGCCTCTTCTTGCACACCTCCCCGGGGGGGAGTAAAACCCCGACCCCCATTGGAGAGGTTGGATTTAGGTGGTTAACGGTCTAGCCCTGACTTGTAAGTTCCCTGTATGGCATAGTTGGGAGGGCCAAGAGACAGCAACCGACGCATCCGGCTTTTGGTGAAAAACCGGCGCATACGGTACATGTTGTAAACAATTTCAATTTCAATTTCAATTTGGTGGGATGGAGGCTTTCGCTAAGTAAAATGTTGTTATTGTTGGTGTAAGTAGGCGGCATAATGTAGTTGCTGGCGTTAGCGGACATGATATTGCAGTTCATGTTGATGGTGGACGGCGGTAGGCGGCATAGTACTTATGCTCGTGGGCTACGGGTTGCAACTGCGGGTACAAGTGGGCAAGAGGCTACAACAAATGTTGGTGCTCCTTGTAGACGACATGCTACAACCGATGTTGTGGGCGGACGGCATGTTGTTATTGCCGGTGATGGTGATGGTTGGCAGCAAATTGTGGATGTTAGTGCTGATGGGTTGCATGCTTGTTAAATACTATAGTTGCTCCTTCTTCACGGTCTGCCGAAGCCCCACGGTGCGCCTTTACTCCTCTTAGTGGACCACCTCGTTGCGAAGGGTCGGCCAGTGTTCGTGGAAGTGCGTTTGCAGTTGTGCGCGAGGTAGCATTATGTGCGCGAGGGGATTGCCTAGTGTCTACTTTGTGTGTCTATGTGGCGGTTAGCCTCCTTAAGCTAAACGCGAGCACAATTGCACAAATCAGTTCTAACCTGTCTAGTTCTGGCGTTGCTAGATGGCAAAAGATGTTGTTGGTGAAGATGTCTCACTCTTGTACTTTAGCACTATATATTTGTAAGTGAACAATGGAATTGTTAAATGGTTCTGTCACCTCCCTCTACTGCAGTGGGCTTAAATAGGTTTCTGCCCAACTAGTTTACGCCTGCTTGCTTCGCTTACGTGTTAGGCGTTAGGGCTTTCCAACCGTCGTCATCTGTCATGAGACGCGGCTCGTCTAGCATGGAGAATCACGACGCGGCCTATTTTGCATCGGAGAACTCGCTTAGGCGCGTCTTCTAGCTAGTTAGATTAACTGAGCGTGCATGTACGTACCGGGAGGTACTGGTCGTACAATAGCATCAATATCCTTATGAATATTGAAGTAGCGACGTACCCACGTGTGTACGTCCGTCCGATGGAAAAGCACGAATTGGAATTAGTAACGAGTACATGTACAATGTCCTGCAATGTACTGTTGCATGACTTTACTCGTCACACTCGTACCCTCCCCCTCTTGATAGATCTTTGAGGCCGCCGCGAGGCAGACCCCCGTGGTCTAAGGTGCTTTACTGAAGCAGTTACTGGGACTCAGGAATGCGCGCTGGGTGAGCGTGCATGAAGTCAATGTACGCCTGAGTCTTGGCAAGCTTGTGCCACTGGGGCGTCTTCAAGAAATCTTGTAACGTTGTTGTCCGGTGTACTTCGTTCAACCGGTGCCAGACATGTGGAATGTCGTCATCACTAAAGTGTGTCATGAAGAGCAAGTATTTGCCTCGTCGTCCAAGTAGCGACTTGATGCACACGGCAGAGATATGCGAGACGTCAAATTCCTCTCGTCTCCTTCAGGTATAGTTACCGGAACAACTGGTCGTAACGAAGCGGTAGAGCAGGGTCGTCAATTGTTGACATGGAACACATGGTGTAAGCGTACTGTCGTTGGAAGTTTCAATCTGTAACTGTGTTTCCCAATTTGCTCCTCCACTATAAAAGGTCCAAGCTATCTGTCTTTGAGTTTCCGGTTCGATTGTCCACGTAGAAACAGGTTTGATGTGACGATTGACACCTTGTCTCCTCTGGCGAAGTGTGGCGCTGTAGACGGTTCTCTGCGCGCTTGCATCTCGTCTTTGTGCAGCTGTAACACTGAGCGTACTAGAGTATGAACTTCCTGTAACACTCTCAATCGATATGTTGCGTCTTGCGAAATTGGGAATGAAGGTCGCATGCTGAACAGCATGTCATGAGGCTCCTCAGGAGAGAATTTAAAAGTAGCTTCGAACGGCGTGTGCTCAATTCCGAGTGCACGAGAGGCGTTTTACGCAAATTCCACTTGTGGTAGTAGAGTCGTCCAATCAGAGCCATCATAGCAACATAAGCAACGAAGAAGCTGCTGAAACGTGTTGTTCACGCGCTCTGTCAGCCCGTCTGTTTCTGGATGTCGACTGGAAGACATGTTCAGGCGCGTTCCAAGGCGTCGCCAAAGAGTCTACCAGAAGGCACTGACGAATTTCGGGTCGCGATCACCGATCAGCACACGGGGTAGTCCATGCAAGCGGTAGACTCCCTGCAAAAACAAAATTGCAGTTTCTTCGGCAGTAACAATCTCTCTACACGGCTGAAAATGGGCCATTCGAGTTAGATGGTCTACTACAATCAGCACATTGTTAAGGCCATTGCTCGCAGGTAAGTGTGTCAAGTAGTCAAGACCAACTGTGTGCCACGGTCTGGGTGGAACAGGCAATGGGTAAAGAGTCGCAGTCATTTGCGGTCGAATCTTTGCTCGTCGACACACGACACAGCGTTCACAAAAGTCTTCCACATCTTGGCTAATTCGTTTCCACCATAATCTGTCGAATGCTGTAGCAAGAGTGCTAGCGACTCCTATGTGACCAGCTGACGAACTTTCGTGCAGTTCTCTGATCAATCTCAGTCGGAGCTCAGAGTTCTGTGGAATACAGAGGCGATCGAGGCGCCAAAAATATCCGTCTATGGCTTCAATCCGGCTGTCTTTTGTCCACTCACCCTCGTCCCCATAAAACGGGTCTTGGGAGTATCCCTCGCGAATGAGATCAGCGAACTCAGGGTGCAGCTGCAACGCGTTGACAGTCAGTAAATTTAACTGTGCGTGTTCAAACAATAGCTAGGACTTCCGTCGTAATTCTCGATATGACGGAACCTCGCCATCCCAAAATAATGGAACTGTGGCCTGAGGTACGAAGTATGGACGCCGGCTTAATGGGTCAGCTTCGTTCGGAGCTCCCTTGCGATATGCAATTGTCATCGAGCCCACAAACGGTTGCAAATCCCGCAGGTATCTTGCTTGCCGCTTGTTCAGCATGTTGTTCGGTTGCCTGAGCAGATGTCGCAGTGTGTCGTGGTCTGTTACGACAAGGAACTTAGAGCATCCTTCAATATAGCACCTCCCATGCTTGACAGCTTCGCATACGGCCAAAGCTTCTAAGTCGTACGCAGAGTAAGTGTTACCACGCTCGGCTAGATTCAGCGTACGCGCCCAGTAAGAGACTCGTTGAAGACCTCCTCCTTGGTCTTGCAACAGGACTGCTACAATCCCCACTGTCGAAGCATCTGTAGCCACGGTGAACATCGCGTCCGAGCTGACCTCCGGAAGGATCAGGCATGGCGCGGAAATGAGCCGTAACTTGAGAGTCTCGAAGGCTTCCAAACAGATAGGCGTCAGCGTAACCTTCTGTGGCTGGGACTTCCGCAGTAAGTCCGTCAATGGAGCCGTAAGGTCGCTGAAATGATGTACAAATCTGGAATAGAAGTTGCAGAACTGTACGAAACTGCGAACCTCCTTTTGCGTCTTGGGCACTGGCCAGTCTGCAACGGCCTCAACTTTCTTTGTGGAAACCGAAATTTTACCACCAGATACAGTATAGCCCAAATACTTCATCTCTTGCAGACCGAAGAAGCATTTCTTAAGGCGTAACTTCAAGCCCTCCTCCTTGAATCGTTGTAAAACGAGACGCAGGTGTTCCAAGTGTTCCTCCATAGTTCGATTGTAAATACAGACGTCATCGACGTAGACAGTAACGAACTTATGTAAAAAGTATCGTAGTATGTCATTCATCATCCGGTGAAATGTAGCTTGTGCATTGCACAGTCCAAACGGCATGGCGACCCATTCCATGAAACCATCAGGGGACTGAAACGCCGTCTTGTGGATGTCCTTGTCACGTACTCAAACTTGCCAGAAGCCAGAAGCGAGGTCGAGGTGGGTGTAAAAACTCGCGTCCTCAAGCTCGTTGAGTGTGTCGTCCACACGCGGAAGTGGGTAAGCATCTTTACGCGTAACTTCATTAAGGCCACGGTAGTCAATGCACAGACGTAGCGAGCCATCAGCTTTACGCACAAAAAGAATTGGCGAGCCGAACTCACTGTAGCTGGGACGAATCAGTCCATCTTCCACTGCGTCTTTGAGCTGTCGATTGAGCTCAGCGCGCTCTGCAGGTGACAATCTGTTGAGCCGTTGACGTTTCATCGGACCATTTGTTTCAATGGGATGATCCCACAATCGGCTTACAGGTGGAGAGTCGACATGTTGCAGTAACTCCGGAAAGTTATCGTAAAGTAAAGACCGGAAGTTGTAACGTTGTTCTGCTGTTAGTTCCTCTCCAATGTGAAAGTCGGTTGACTGGTCAGCGGCTGGCGTAAGATCTATTACGTAAAATTCCGCATGACGTCCTCTACTGCGGTGCGTCTTGCGCATGAGTTTCTGGACCTTAGTAGAGGACATGAGTAGACACTCAGGGCGTCGTTCCTCGAGCGTAGATTCCACCAATGTGCCGTCCATCAGAGTAAAAGCCCTAGTTGTACCAAATTGTAAAGAGGCTTGCTCGTCATCAAGCCATGGTAAACCGAGGATTACATCAGCGGCACGTAAATCACGTAAGACGTAAAAAGTCCGGTGAAATTCGTGTCGAGCCAGCTCAAAAGTAACATCACATACTGTTGAAGAACTTACTCGTTGTCCGTTGGCGAGTCGAACAGGGGTCTTAGTCACAGACTTCCGAGTCTGTAAAGCAAAGCGTCGTACGAAGCCCTCAGATACGAAATCAAGCGTCGCAGCGCAGTCCACTAGTCCAGTAATTTGATGTCCGCCATCATGAGTTTTCACAGTCAACTCAGTTCGAATTAACGGACGAGCTTCCGTGAGGTCAGTCAGTAGAGCCGTAGGTGGCGGAGAAAATTGTTGTATCGTAGCGATGGACTGTTCCGCGTCGTCAAGAGGTACAGGTACCGAGGGGTGTGGATCAGATTCTGTAGATGTTGTCGAGTCGTAAAACGCACAATCTGCGTCGACTAACCATAGATGTACATGCCAAGGACCTGGAGCAACCACCTCTTGTTGCGTTGGATTCTCCAATGACTGGCGAGTAAAAAGTTGTGTCCTTGCTGGGAATTCTTGGTAGAGTTTCCAGTGCTTAGTCACTTGAGCGAATTTCGCCCATTTCGGTAGCACAAAAACTGCCATCGTAGATGTCGGAGATGTTCGACGACAATCTTCAAAATGCTTTGCAATCCGTTCAGCTAACTCCCAAGGTGGATTGATGAACACTCGTTCTCTTGACAAATCCCTCTCAAGAATCGAGTCACTCGGCGAACAATGAGGTAAGTCACAGTGCGAGTTTAGACCTTCATCATCAGTACATCCCTCAAGTGTGAAGTTAAATCGTGCATGCAGAGGGTCAAAAATAGAGTCAGCCAATTTCCAATCAATTGAACGTCTGGTTACAGGTTTACGACTCTGTCTCTGCTTTGTGTGACGACGACGACCTGCGACTAAATTTACAGGCGTCGCGAGTGTAGTCGATGGAGGTGTCGAAGGTGAGTCGACGACCTCTGTCGTTAACATTGTTTCAGAACGAACAGTAGATGTAGCCGGCTGCTCCAGTTCGCTAGTAGAACAACCTTGCCACCATCATTGTTTCTCAGACTGTGGCGGTTCCATAGGTGCCTTGCCCTTCCATTCCGGGCACTGAAATAGTCGGTGTCCCTTCTTGTGGCACTTGAAGCACAGTCCCTCCTCCATGTGCCTCTTGCGCTCCTCAGGGGTCATTGCATTAGCGAGTGTGTTGAAGTCAACACGGCCAGTGTTTGAAGACGTTTGACCACGGCCACCACCATTGTTGCCTCCACGTCCACGTCCTCGACCACGTCCACCACCATTGCGCTTCCAAATCTTTGAAGCTCCGACGAGTGGGTCGTCAAAGTTGCGCTTTCATGTTGGTTGAGTAGACGGACTTGCTGAAGACCGCATGTTTCCAAGTTCCGGCGTTTTGCTTGACGTAAACAGCGTAACTTATCATATTGCTTTGCGTAAGGTTAAGCAGAGCATTAATCGCGTCATCTTGGATGTTAGGGAGAAACGTAGTCTTGCGTAACTCCGCGACAAGCTGGTCATACGTAGATGGAATAGGAGCCTTAACTTTCCGATTCAGCCACCAACCATTCACGTGTCATGAGAACTGTGACGTAACCCAAATAACTGAGTCGTACGAGTCAGCCGTAATGCCATGTAAGAGGAAACGCTGAGGTTGCGCCTCGAGCCAATCCTCCAAATCACGGGCATTACTACCAGACTAAAACGGGGAATTAATCGCAGCCTTGCGTTGTGTCTCCGTAAGTGTCACAGGTAGTCCAGCCAAGTTCCGAGTCGGCATTGGTGTACCCACACGTAAATCAGTCGGTGTCTCACCACACAGCTGATTGATGTAACCACGAATCAGTGGCCAAAAAGGACCGGAATCCACTGATGAAAACCGAGAGTACATGAAGAATTGCCTCGGGATAGTCGTATCATCGTGAAAGAGTGCTTGAGACGTATAGACAGCGCGACGAAAATCTCCCATTGAGTCACGTAACCGAAGTGAAGTAACTCGCTCTTATGTTTCACGGCAGGAAGTAACCCCGTCTTGGCGGGCGTAAGATTGAGACCACCGATATCGAGTGTTTCCGGGACGACGTAGGAGCCATCCGGATTAATCGTAGACCGGGCTGTAACAGCCAGCTCAAGCTGAGCAGGAGTACGGAGGTAGCTTGTAACGTACGGAACGGGAACATAAGCCGCATAAATGTAAACGAGCTCTTGTCCGTCAGGTAATGCAACTCGAACAAGGGCGTCACTCAACAGCGTCAAATCATCCGGAGTCAACGTAAGGCCGGTTTCCTCACGTAATTCACGAACGGCTGCATCAACATGCTCTTCGTTAGCTGCAACGGAACCAGCCGGGACCCAAGTTTTACCGGTACGAGGCTCACGTTGTAACACAAGCTTAACGTTCGACAGTTTAGTCCCTCCAACATGAAGTACGACCACCACGTAACGTCCGGGTCCAACAAAAGCCATTACGAGTCAATCAAGCAACGTCGAGTGAATCAATTGGTAGCGAAAACGTGCGTCGACCAAAGAGCTCCGAAACCAGTGTGGCGGTTAGCCTCTTTAAGCTAAACGCTTGCACAAATCAGTTCTAATCTGTCTAGTTCTGACGTTGCAAGATGGCAAAAGATGTTGTTGGTGAAGATGTCTCACTCCTGTACTTTAGCACTATATATTTGTAAGTGAACAATGGAATTGTTAAATGGTTCTGTCACCTCCCTCTACTGCACTGGGCGTAAATAGGTTTCTGCCCAGCTAGTTTACGCCTGCTTGCTTCGCTTACGTGTCAGGCGTTAGGGCTTTCCAACCGTCGTCATCTGTCATGAGACGCGGCTCGTCTAGCATGGAGAATCACGACGCGGCCTATTTTGCATCGGAGAACTCGCTTAGGCGCGTCTTCTAGCTAGTTAGATTAACTGAGCGTGCATGTACGTACCGGGATGTATTGGTCGTACAGTAGCATCAGTACCCTTATGACTATTGAAATAGCGACGTACCCACGTGTGTACGTCCGTCCGATGGAAAAGCACGAATTGGAATTAGTAACGAGTACCTATACAATGTTTTGCAATGTACTGTTGCAGGACGGTACTCGTCACATCTAGGGGGAGTGGTGCGATTGGGAATCGCGTGCGACTGCCACTTGCGACCATGCGGATATGTCTGCGCCGGAGCCGGGCCTAAGTGCATAAAGCGTTTTGTCTCCGTCGAGGGGGAATACTACACTTGCGCCCCATGTGGCTTACGGTTTTTGGGCCGCAATTGGCGCTCTATTGAACTCGAAATTCAAATTGTTTGCAACATGTACCGGGTGACAACCGGGTGTTGTCTCTGGGCCCTCTTCACTACGCCATCGAGGAAACTTACAAGCTGGGCTAGACCACTATCGTATGAGTCCAAAAACCTCTCCAAGATGTAGTGGGGGTTTTTACTCCCCCCCCCCCCCCACCCCGCGGGGGATTTGCTGTGCGGGATGTTGGCGATGTGATGATGATAGGGTGAGATATGTGTATATGAGCGTGGCGTGTGGCATACAATCTTGCGTGATTTGATGCGGTAGATGAAAAGGAGGTGGTGCAACCATTGCACATTGTGCAAGTGGAGTTGGAGTTGGGAGATGATGCGTGTGGTGTCGTGACTTGTGCTGGAGATGAGTTTATCATGCGGGTCGGTGCATAGGGTGATACGTTATGTGAGGCTGACTATTGGAGATGTATTAGAGGTGCCGGTACGACTCATGATGATGGGGAGGTTGTCTATCTCAGTACCGGGCCATTGATGGCGTAGGGCGATGGCGAGAGGGTTACATGTATGTTGCGGATGAGTTGCGCGGTGTTGGAGAGGTTATGGTCATTGCAATATTTCCATTCTCCTATTTGAATATTTCTAATCGAGGAGTAACGACGTCGGAGATGGGGTGAAAAGGCAGGCTAAAAACCCCCTACACAGGTCGTCGACGGTCCCGTCCCGATTAACGCGCTCCCCCGTCCGAGATGTCGTTGCTCCTCCCGTCGCTGCTCGCCTCCTAGCCTAGACTTCCCTACCCCTCCGGGGGCTAGCGAGAGAGGAAGTCCATAGCTGCAAACGGTGTCTGCATGGCGCTCCTTCCTCCGCGCCATATTTTCTCATGTCCCATGTCCGTCTCCGTTTGTTTCCAACACGCATGTAATCTTGCGAGATCCGCCCGCACCCTCCCCCAGTGGTTTACGCTGTGAGAGGGCCATATCTATAAGCATAGTGTTGTAGCGATAACCCTAGGCACTCTGCGTTATGCAGCATGTCGATAACTAGGTACCATGTTATGGTGGGAGTCATGGTGTCCCTGCCGGGGTGACCAAGGCGTTGGTGCAACGGAGTAGTGTCAATATATGTGGGGCCAACACCTTTGTAAGCAAGGAGGGAAGTGAACTCACCGGGAATGGAATAAAGATGAGGAAGGTTGTTCTGCATGACGAGGATGAAGCTTCCATGCGGGTCATTGGCAGTTGGTTGCCCGATTGCAAGGTAGTGGAAGCTCATGTTGTGCCGTTTCCTGAGATGCTCATGGGATATGATGCTTGGTGCACCGCGCTTGGACATGTCAGGAGCGTGGGCGGCCCAAATGTGGAGCTGACTTCTGTGGCCATCTTGGTAGGCAAGGTGGAGCTCAACGAGCCCGTAATTGTGGATGTCAACGTCGATGCCTTTGACGTGGATGAGATTGCGAAGCTCGGTGTTGCTGCCCGCGATGAAAGCAGAACGGTTGGCCTCGAGGCTTATGTTGGCACCAGCGTCCACAAAGCAAAGCGCGGTTGGCGCTGGAGACACCAAGGCGGTGTACGCCGCGGGGGGAGCCCATAGGCGACTCCATTTCTAGAGAGGAGTCACTAGAGGTATAGTCGGTGGACGGGCCATAATAGTCGGAGTGGAAGTCCTTGTAGAGTAGATCCCGGAGGTTAAATTGCTTAGTGAAGGGGGAAAGAGACGGTTAGGCGGGCTGGCAAGATGTCATAAGGTATGCGTGTCGGAAGCAATACCTTCTAGTTATTAATTGCAAATAGCTATTGTAAGCTATTCTAGATATGATTCGGTATAAAGATGTCGCGAGCCTACAACTCTCTCACTTTTTTTGTCCCGACACCACGCTTCGGGGTGGTTGTCTCTGTGACTGTCATATTTGCGTGAGTGTGACTGTAACTACGTATGCATTAGTTACCTTCCATACTAAACGTGTCTCCACGGTTCAACATTTAATGGGCCCCCGCCTCAAGTCACTCACGCGCGACAAATTTTTTCGGCGAGCTGCGATCGATAACCTTCCCGCGGAAGGCAAGCTTGCATAGTAATATTGTACTTTCACCTTGTAGTCGGCGGTATTGCCAATATAGACTGCATTTTAAAACCACCGAGACACCCCACCTAAGTCAGCTGCCCGAGGACGCCCGACAGCCACCCACACCGACGCACTCGTCGCGTGTGGACAAGGTGCATACAAGTCCAAGCCGGAGAAGGGGGGGTGCACTAGTGGGAGAATACACATACATAGGGTGCACGCCGGTCATAGCTTAAATAGTATATTATACTACCTATTATTAGCGAGTTAGCCATTTGGGCAATACTATATATGTTGTTATCGTGGCTGCAACTCGTGCCCCATACTGAGTGAAGGATACATAAACGGTACTTTGAGACGCCCCGGGGCATCATTCCGAGGGGCCGTTGGGCAACATGCCGCCTCTCTTGAACTATTATTAGGCACGAGTGCGGCTAGTGGTTTTTACCACGGCCAATCGCTACTTGTTGGCGCCGCCGTTCACGATGGCGCCAAATCTCCACGCAGCGGTACAACATGTTGACGCCCTTGACGACCGTGAGGAACAATCCTCCCGTGAGAGCACTCGGGACTCCATCCCCCTCCCCGGATGCACTCTCGTTCGGTCAGGAGCAAATGGCCATGGTTACCGCCCGTTTGGACGCACAAGCGGCAGAGATAGCCGCTCTACCTACGCGACGCCATGCGCGAAGCACCTCTAGGCTAGACCCCGCCTCCAGTCTAGCTACCCCCCCCCCACCACCACCACACCAACTTTTCAACCATCACGTTTCCCCACCGGTCCCACACTTCCCCCATGGCAAGTCCTACAAGCACCGCTCCCCTTGCGCCTTGCAGCCCCCGTACGGTGGCCCACAACTCCAGACTAGCCATCCCCAAACCCCAGGTGGTCCACCACCCTATCTTGTTGGTCCACTGTTCTCAAACGCCCATCTTGGGGGCAACAGTGGACGCGCCGCCCCACCATTGATCATGTGGTCATCGGACGCGATGGGCACGAAGCCGCCACCGGCTTCGACAAGGAGTCTCTCAACCGCTCCATGAAAATGATTGTTCCCACCATGGGTCCAAACACAGTCTTCAAGAAGTGGAAGAGGAACTTCCTCACCTTCCCGTCCCTCAAGGCTGCGTACCTCATTCCCCATCTCGCTAGCCGGGAGTCCGGCGTCCGGCTCGACGAAGCTGTACAAACCTATGCGAACGCCATGGTACTGCATGATGCAAGCGAAAACATACGCGCCGACCAAGCCGCCAAGGGCATCTATGATGCTCGCCTGGACTGCGCCAATGCAGCTTGGGACATCCTCTGTGAGCGTCTGTATGGTCGCTCGTTTACACGCCCCTTTCGCTTCTAGATAATCTCATGCTTCGAAAGCGCCCAAGCCAGCCGCTTAACGAATATGTCCACTTCATGCGCTAGACCTTTTGACGACTACAACGAGACATGTGAGATGATCGATGGCTATGCTGCCATCCACCCTCACATTCTCATAACCTTGGACTCGTGATATTGCGTGGCATTTTTGGCACCGGCCATTTTGGTCAGGCCAAACAATGTATCATCAACGCTTTCGACTCCAACTGCCTCATGTCCGCAGATGAAGTGATGGCCAACATCCTCCACTTGGCACAAAACATGGACGAGGAACTCCATCACCCGGCCATGCAAGCCCCCGATGGCCCCGCCCTTCCGATCTCTGCGTTTGTCGCCGCTAGTCGCGGTTCCAACACCGGGCGTGGCCACAATCACCGTGGCGGTCGCGGCGGTCGCGGACTGCCAAACAAGTGCAGCGCATGTGGCAGTGTGAACCACATAATGTCGTCGTGCACAGCCTCCGATGACGCACTTCTGAGTGGACTCTCGCCAAACGCAAAATGATCATCAAGAAGTATGGCACCCTTGGCGGCAATGCCCATGCGCATGCTGCCATGCTGAGCGTCGTCCCCACTTATGACACTGAAGTCATGTCCACTCCGGAGGAATGCACCGATGAATATGACGACACTGGGGTGAGTCTCCCCTTCAGCTCATTCACGTTCTCATATTCCCTCGCCCCTTATCGTGACCTCTCTCAGTTTTGGGTGGTAGACTCCGCCTGCTCGATCAACTTAACATGCTTTCGAAGTGACTTCGTTACGCTCGATCCGCCCTCCGTTCCCTCTCGCGTTGGTGGTGTCGGTGTTAACGTTAAGGGCAATGGAACAGTTCGGATTACCACTCCGTTAGCGTCTAGACAGTCCATTCACCGCACAATCCATGCGTTGTACACCCATGACAGGTCTTCTCGCTCTGCCTAGCGCATCGGTCGCCTTCGCAGTGTGAGTTGGATGCAAACTCACAGCGGCTGTGAATTCGTTTTCCTACAGACTATGATACTAGCGTGCTCGTGGAGCCCACAAGAATGAGTGTGCTAAAGCCGTCCGGCAACGGACTTTATCTCCTACCCCATTAGCCATAGCCGCACCCACGTCCCGCAGCGGATTCGCCGTCAGGTGCCGGTCCTCGTGTTGCCCTCACTGCCTGGTGCAATCCTGTACTCTGGCACCGTCGGTTCGGACACCTAAACATGCAAAGCTTGCAGGCCAAGCACACCCACGGTGTCCCGACTAGTCCGGCTTTAGCCTGCTCTATAAAAAATGTTGTTGCGATTCATGCTTGTTGCGATTCATGCTTGCTCCACAAGGCCACCGTAGCACCCCGCAACACCACTTCTTGCACGAAGCCATCACGCCCCCTGCTAAACCTATCCTCAGACATATGGAGCCCAATGAATGTACCATCCCCACATGGCCTCCGCTATTGCCCGCTCGTCATCGACCACCACACACACTACATGTGGGTGCGGTTGGCGCCCGCCGGCGGCGCAGCGGCGGCGGCCCCGGAGGGGGGTGCGCTCGCAGGCCCGTCGGCATCCCCTCACCTCCCCGTGGTGGGCGATGGAAACCCCGTAGCCGTGCCAGGCCTGGCACGGTAGGGGGCTAAGAGGGCCGACAGCTCGATCCGTGGGATCTGCAGCTGTCGGGAAAGCATGTACATAGGGCTTTTGAAAAAATAATTTCTGTGCACTACCGGCGCCAAGATCTCCCGCTCGGCCCGTCCGATATGTTTTTTCACCTAAAGATACTCCTAGATACAGGCTTACTTTTAGGAGTTGGGCCTGTACTACAACAGCGTTTGATGGCGAGGAGGGTACGGCCGGATCAGCGGTGGGAGGCGGGTGTTGGAGCTGGTGATGGCCAGCCGGGAAGCAGCGCCAGGAAAGGGCGCTCGCTAGCTGTCGACCAGCCCTGTGCCGGTCGAACCTTACCGAGGGGTGAGGCAAGACAGGATACAGGACGGTGGCTAGTCGCAGACGGAGGAGCGGCTACGGGTTTTTTTGCCAGCCTTTCCCCTCCTACCTTCGGCAAGACCGAAGTCACGCGGGAGCTAGATTAAGCTGGCCCGTCGTCCCTCCCGAACGCCGACCGGCCTAGGCCGGTCGACACCCCGGTTCGGCGGGAGCGGGCCGTGCATCGTGAAGGTCGAGCAGCAGTTTAGTTTTGCATTTCTCGACAAGTGGATTTATTTTTCGATCTGTTTTTCTTGATTACAAAATTATTAGCTGTTACTGCCATTGGAGAGGTTGGGATCAGTGGTTAACGGTCTACCTCACGCTTCTAAGTCATGTATGGCATAGCAAAAGGGGGGGCCCAGAGACGGCAGCCGGTTCATACTGGTATTGCTGTAAACAATTTCAATTTCAATTTCAATTTCAATTGGGTGCGGTTCTTGAAATCCAAGGACGATACTTGCTCGGAACTCGAGTGCATCATGTTGGAGATCCGCCATTTGCATGCACGCCATCACTCTTCGTCCGGCACTTTCGCTCCTATCATTAAATGTGACTCCGACTATGTCTCTGAGGCTGTTACGACCCGTCAGATGTGTGCTCGCATGGGCGTCGGTGTATAATTCTCGGCCATCTATGCCCACTACATGCTCGACAAAGCCGAACGCCCATGGCGCACAATCCGAGACAACCCATCCGCAATGCTCCATGGCATGACCGTCCCGAATTTCATGTGGCCGTGCGTTGTCAACACGGTTGTGTACCTTCGGAAACGTACCTACATCCGCTCGGCTGGTCTCACCGGTGGTGTTTTCATCACTCTCCTTAAGTCGACACCGCCCGACGCGTCCATGGTCCGCGTCTTCGCGTGCACCGTTTTCGCCAAAGTGCCTGACAAGTTGGGTTGGAAACTCAGCGAAAAATCGTTTCGTGGTGTCTTGGTTGGCTACCCCCATTACGCCCCAAGGTACCGTGTCTACAACCCAAAGAGCCGCCACATCACTACATCCGTTAATGTGGTGTTCAAAGAAAACACTCCGGGCTTCGGCGCGCGCCTCTTCGTTGACTCGGTGATCACAAACGCTTCAGACGCCGACGACCCCCAAGATACCTCGCCCAAATCCCACCCCCTTGACACCATTCCCATTGGCCCTATCTCGCTACCCGTTCCCCATTCTCCTCATGCGGCTGACCGCCCATCTCGCCTCAGGTCTCACCCCCTCCGCAACGGAGAACTCGTGGCACACATATCCGAATACCCGCATGTCCCCGTCACGGCATGTTGTGACCCAAAACAAGGAAAATCCAAAGACGACATTTTTGACCAACCTTCAGTTCCCGCCTTGATTACTGGTCCACACCACATCCCCTCGGGCGCGGCACCTCACGCCGTCGCTCTCCTTTCCGCCCGAGAATGTGTTGAACAGAAACCGTACCGGGCTGCTTTCTCGAGCGACCGGGCACCGGAATGGCAAACAGCCATGCAACATGACTATTCCTCCCGCATGGACTACGGCACGTGGGAACTCGTCGGTCTTCCCCCATACCGTCAACATAATGTGGATCTTCAAGGTCAAGTCTTACACCAAAGGCGATGTCTCCCGCTTCACAGCCGGGCTCGTCGCCAGAGACAGCAGCCAACGCGTTGGCCTCCACTATACGGAAACTTTTTCTCTAGTCATTCGCAATACAAGCCTCCGCCTCTTCCTCGCCATTGCGGCCGCACGTGATCTCGAACTTTGCGAGCATGATGTCGACCCTGCGTTCCCCTACGCTCCCATCCAAGAAAACGTGTACATCCGCCAACCCCTCGGTTTTCTCGATGGCACGTCTAGGGTGTGTCATCTCAAACTCTGCCTCTACGGCTTGAAATAGTCCCCGCGCGAGTTCAACGTGCTCCTTCGTGCCAGTCTTGTCGATAGCGAAAGGCAACAATGCATCTCGGACTCCTGCATCTACATCTTCCGCGCCTATCCCGTTTTCGCCGTGACCGCCCTCTACGTAGACGACATTCCCGCCGCATGCAATGATGCTACTTGGCTTACATCGTCCAAGGCTCGCCTTGGCACCAAGCTCAAAATCAAGCATTTGGGTGACCTCTCCCAACTACTTGGCATGCACATCACCCGCGACCGCTCGGCACGCACCATTTCCTTGGACCAGTCCAAATACATGCGCGACATCCTCGCCAAGTGCGACATGACCGATTGTAAGCCCTCGTCCCTTCCTAGGGAGCCCGACTTCCTCTCCGGCCCCCCGCACATGGCCTCTCCTCCCTTGACCGGGATGGCTAAGGATGTCTACCCCAACCTCCTCGACAGTCTTCCGTACGTGGCAGTCTACACGCGTCCCGACGTTACCACGGCGTTGAGCATTATTGGCTACGCCCTTGCCCATCCCACGGAGGTCCACCTCCAAGCTCTAAAGAAGGTACTTCGATACCTCCATGGCACTGTCGACATGCGCTTGACGTTGGGGGAAGGGCAAGGGCCACAATCTCCAACTCACAGCCTTTGCCGACGCTGACTGGGCAAACGACATCTGCACCCGCAAATTGCGTTCGGGCTACCTTTCTACACTCGGACACGGACCAATTAGCTACAAGTCCGAGCAACAAACTTGTGTCGCCCAATCAGCGTGTGAAGCCGAGTATTACTTTGCGGCTGACTGTTGTAAGTAATACCGCATACGTATTAGTTGAAGATAGCTACCGTAAGCTATTCTAGATATGATTAGTTAGTACATGTCTAGATCGGACATACCGATAAACTGTTTGACTCGGTACAGAGCTGTCGCTAGGCTACAACTCTCACATTTCTGTTGTCCCGACACCACGCCTGTAGGCTGGTTGTCGCCGTAACTGTTCCGTTTGCGGGACTGTGACTGTAACTACGTTTGCGTAAGTTATCTTCCACACTAACTGTGTTTGCATGGTTCAATAGGTTATGGGCCCCCGCCTCACGTCACTCACGCGCGACAACCTGGTTCGGCGAGCTGCGATCGACAGCTCTCCCGCAGAAGGCAGGTTTCTATAGATAACTAGTACTTTCAACTTGTAGTCGGCGGTATCGCAATATAAACTGCGATTTAAAACCCGCCACCACCCATGTTAAGTTAGCCACTCGACGGCGATAGCCAGCCACCCACACCGACGCACTCGTCGTGTGTGGACATGGTGCACACATGTCCAAGCTGGAGAACGGGGGGGCGCACCATCGGGTGAATTCGCATCCACAGGTTGCACGCCAGCCGTAGCTTACCTCTTTTATTTTTATATTATCTTAGCGACTCAGCCGCCAGCGCAGCGCTCCACCTGTCTTGGCCTTGGCCTCGACTTGTGCCCCACACTGGGTGGAGGATACAAAGAAGGTGCTCTGAGACACCCCGGGGCTACAGGCCGAGGGGTCGGCGGGCATCAGGCCGTCTCTTTGAAACCGCTGTTAGGCACGAGTCCGGCTGGCGGTTTTTACCGCTGCCTGTTTTTTATTCAGCTCTTTCTTTTTGGCCCTCTGTCGAAATGGCGCCGAAAACTCCGCCTGTTTCACCTGTTGATTCCCCTGACCCAGGCTCTCAACAGAGCAATGTCGATACCACCAGGGTGTTCTCGCGCTGCTCCTTGAGCAACTGACGCGCCTTGAGGCGTACCTCGACTCGCGGTCGGCCGCCATTGCTGCTCGTCGTGCTGCGGGTGCTACTCCGCACCCCCTGTCCCTCAGCGCCGCCACGATGCTCAGCTCGGACACTTTCGGGACAGCAACGTCGTCCACACCCTCCCCCTGCTTGTGCATCCCCAGCGTGGCTACGCCCCACAGGACGCACAGTCAGCCTTGTCTGCTGCTACCGCTGCAGCTCTTGTTGGCGACCCCGCCGTCGCACAGCGCCGTCCCGATGCGCACTGCGAGCCCTCGCGTCCCGAACTCGTAGTTGAACACCTGCAACCACCCCCCCAATACCCCCCCGCTGATTCTGCCCTACACCACGACCCCTCGCGTCACGACGTCGCGGTTGAACAACTCCCGCAACCCCCCCCCCCCTACCCCCCCGCTGGATATGCCCTTCACCACCCCTTACCTCTCATCCCGGAGGCGCCCTCTCACGGCGTCCCCCCCTCCCGTGACCACCCGCCTTCCATGGCCGGCCGCTCTCCCTTTCCCGGTGGCCCACCTCTTCACCTCCATGGACAGCATTCTTCCCAAGCCAAGCGTGGCGACCACACCCCCCGTGGCCGTCGTCGCCCCACCATTGACCCCATGGTCATCGGCCGACCGACACACGCAACCCCCGACTTTGACCCAGACGTCCACCCCAGTCTCTTGGGCAGCCCCCACTACGCCCCCGTCTGCACGCGCCCCGCTGTCTCCACGGTCTTGCGCATCCTTGGCTCCGCCCAAGCCTCACCCACGGAGGCACATTGGCACGCTCTGCAAAAGGTCCTCCGCTACCTTCATGGCACCATCGACATGCGCCTGACGTTGGGGGGGGGGCTGGACCACAGCCTACAACTCACAGGCTTTGCCGACGCTGACATGCTCACCAAACTCCTCCCAGGACCTGCACTGGCAAAACACCGACTGCGACTCCGGGCGCAGAGAGCATAAGGGTGTGGAGCGTACTTTTGATAATGGTACTAATGATGTTGGTACTATTGTTGTTGCGACTTATCATGTTGTTGTTGCTGTACGGACGGCTGCAAAAAGAGTGAGTAGTCGTGATGCCAGTGAACTATTTCAGCCATTGGTATGCCGGCGTCATTGCAATAGGAGCAAGGGGGGGCTGTCGCGTGGGCTAGGAGCTATTAGCACGGGCCGCTAACGCTTCTTCAACAACCGCTTCAACAAAAGAGCTAAATGCCCGGGGGTCATGCATGCCATGACGATGACCCAGATGGTGGTGGCCAAGGAAGGACGACAAGGGAAGCCAGTTGTCGACATGCTGCCTAAGGCACGGTGCCTAGGGTCATCATAATGGCACTATGCTTACAAAGGCCGCTCCCCGACAGCGTAAACCACGGGGGGGGGGGGGGGGTTATACGGACGTTTTCCGCATGATCAAACACGTGTTGGAAACATACGGAGACGGACATGAGACATGAGAAAATACGGCTCGGAGGCATGAGCGCCACCCATATTAATACACCATATGCAACTATGGACTCCTTCTCCCCCCAGCCCCCTAAGGGGAAGGGAAGTCTAGGCTAGGAGGTTAGTTGCGACGGGAGGAGCATCGATTTTCTCGGACGGGGGAGGGCGTGGATCGGGACGGGACCGTCGACGACCTCTGCGAGGGGGTTCTTCGCTTGCCTTCCCCCCCCCCCCCCCCCCCCCCCCCCCCCCCCCCCCCCAAGCTCCGGCACGATTGGAGTCGCACACGAGCAGAGGTCAGGTAAGCCCGTCGCGACGAGCGCTTGCTAGCCAGCTTGGCTGATCACCAACATCTAAGCGGCCGGAGCAAGTCGCGCATCGTGGAGAATAGCGCAAATTATTCCCATATACTCGTATGTAGCTACTTTGTACTAGCATGACTTTGACGTTATTGTTACCGCCATTGGAGAGGTTGGGATTAGTGGTTCTCGGCGTACTAAGCCCATTCTAGCATCGCAAAAACCTACCATAGGTTCGATCAAGGGGCGCCTAGAGACAACAACCGCTAACTCGGTATTGTTGCAAACAATTTACATTTTTCATTATTCTTTCAGTTGTTGTTTAACTATATAAAGTAGGTCCTACGAGTATTTTCTCACTGAGCATGAACGCATCCTCATTCGTGTCTTGGTAGTTATTATGCAACATGCGCTGCAAAAAGTCGTCTATACTCTCTGTTTCGCCTTGTGAGTCCAAACGTTTTGCAAGTAAGCCAACTGTTCTACCAACGCTACGCTTGTCAAACAGATCACTTAGTGCACGCCTGGCGGCGCCCGCCGGCGGCGCAGCGGCGGCGGCCCCGGAGGGGGGTGCGCTCGCAGGCCCGTCGGCATCCCCTCACCTCCCCGTGGTGGGCGCTGGAAACCCCGTAGCCGTGCCAGGCATGGCACGGTAGGGGGCTAAGAGGGCCGACAGCTCGATCCGTGGGATCTGCAGCTGTCGGGAAAGCCCTGTACAGAGGGCTTTTGAAAAAATAATTTCTGTACACTACCGGCGCCAAGATCTCCCGCTCGGCCCGTCCGATATGTTTTTTCGCGTACAGATACTCCTAGATACAGCCTTACTTTTAGGAGTGGGACCTGTACTACGGCAGCGTTTGATGGCGAGGAGGGTACGGCCGGATCAGCGGTGGGAGGCGGGTGTTGGAGCTGGTGGTGGCCAGCCGGGAAGCAGCGCCAGGAAAGGGCGCTCGCTAGCTGTCGACCAGCCCTGTGCCGGTCGAACCTTGCCGAGGGGTGAGGCAAGACATGACACAGGACGGTGGCTAGTCGCAGACGGAGGAGCGGCTACAGGAGGCGGCGGCGATCCTTAGGATCAGCCGCCGCCGGAAAGCCCTGTACGGAGGGCTTTTTTGGATACTAAAAATAATGTCCGTACCCGGCATCGCGCTAGTTGGGGAGCAGCACCAGGGTAGGGCGCTCACTAGCGCGCCGCTACGTCGTCCAGCGTCATCTCCCGGGGGGAGGAGTCAGCTGGGACGGCAAGGAGGACGGTCGCGACGGGAGGAGCGACACGATCTGGCGACGACGACCCTTTGGGTCGGCGCCGCCGGAAAACCCGGCACGGAGGGTTTTGTTTAATTCCGGGCGCCCGCGGCCCGCCGGATCCGACTACGGTGACCTTCCCCCCCCCCTCTTCGACACCCACTACCCCGACAGACCTTCATACTCCTAGGAGTCCTTGAGCGTGGGCCCGGGTGAGCGCGGAGGCCCCCGCTCAAGAAAAGGCTGCTCGGTGGACGCGCGATCAGAGGGGGGAGGGTACGGCCACAGGCCGGAAAACCGACAGGTACCCGGGTACCAGACAGAGAAAAAACCGGGGAAATGAGCGGGGAAAATTCAGGCGCGGAGGCAGGAGCGCTAGTTTTTTCTATGTCTGTGTGTCTCGGTCCCTCACACCTGTCCTCGAGGTGGTGGGGGACCTCGACAAGGAGGACCGCCGCGTCGGTGGACGCGGCAAGACCTTGGGGCGGGGTTTACGGGATGGAGCGGCGGGATCGACGAGCGACCGCGCGAGGAGGGGTTTTTTGCCAGCCTTTCCCCTCCTACCTTCGGCAAGACCGAAGTCACGCGGGAGCTAGATTAGGCTGGCCCGTCGTCCCTCCCGAACGCCGACCGGCCTAGGCCGGTCGACACCCCGGTTCGGCGGGAGCGGGCCGTGCATCGTGAAGGTCGAGCAGCAGTTTAGTTTTGCATTTCTCGACAAGTGGATTTATTTTTAGATCTGTTTTTCTTGATTACAAAATTATTAGCTGTTACTGCCATTGGAGAGGTTGGGATTAGTGGTTAACGGTCTACCTCAGTCTACTAAGTCCTGTATGGCATAGCAAAAGGGGGGGCCCAGAGACAGCAGCCGGTTTATACTGGTATTGTTGTAAACAATTTCAAATTCACGCCTGGCGTTTACGCTTGGTGACACTCGTCCCGAAAAAGGGGGGTCACGCTGAAAATTTGTAAGGGCTATCGCAAATGTGGTGTGCTTCATCACTACGCATAGGTAACCCAACATCTTTTTCTGAAAAGTCCGATAAGCCGGGTTTGTATCATCATCAAGAGGTGTTGCTACTACTATCAAATCAGGGAAAACATTGTGAATTGCTCGCAAGCATTTGATATATTCTCTGTGAAACTCTGAAAAGGTGGTTTCCGTTGTGAAGGTCCGTGTGCGCGTAGAGACATGCTGAGGCTATTGTCGTCAAACTGACCGTGACTAAGCTGCTCGTCGTCGATAATATAAGTGCATGCCTCACAAACAAAGGTAGCACTGCGGTCGACACGACTATAGGGTCGACAACCACCACCGCCACTATTCACCGGTAGTGGCGGTGGTGGTTACCCGTGTTGCTGCCCTAAGCTCGAGCTAAGTCGCTCAAACTGCGACATGATCAACCCGTGTGTGGTAGCTTGCGACCGTTCTATCGCTGTGTCTATCATCTCGACAATTTCAGATCGTATACTACCCATGATATTCTTCGGGGCTGTGAAAGTGACATGACCTTTACCGGGGTGGACCCAGAGGCCTTTGCATAGATCGGTCGGCTGGTGCTCCGTGTGACGGGCGCCGCCGCCGGCGGCTACTTCCATTCATACATGACTAAAACTTCCGCTTCAACTTTTCAAACCCGTAATTTCTCACGGTATCACCGCGTTGGTCGCGTGTTTGCAACGTATTAAGTTGTTTGAGGGCCCATAACATTTTATTGGACGTGCCCGTGAGACGTTAGGTGTGTCGACAGGTGCGTGCGCCGAGGCGTTGTGCAATGGTTACAAGAGAACTAACTAGCAACAAGACACAATGCTACTTGTATCTTGTTTATGTGTACTAGGTGGACTATGCGTATTCATTGATAACGTTCACAACCGTGAACGTACATGTACTAGCAGCGATGTACTATAATAGTATCTCTTCTCATTCGCTCGATTGGATTCGATGTTTGTAGAAACGCAGTTTGCTTGACTATTCAGTATCACTAACTAGTTATTATTTATCAATTGTTTTACATACTGCGTGTTGCGGCCCGCAGTAGTAGCACACTCCTCCATGAAAGTCTGGACAATATTTCGCACCTTCGCAAGTAAAGAAATTTAATCATGCATCGATTCTACTGACAAATCTCCTGAAATCCTAGGCAATTGTTTTGGGCCCAACATGAAGTGCGCCAACATCTACGGGGGGTGAATTCGAGCACTGCCGGGCTTGTGTGCTTGGGGTTATCGCGCCCGCACCCGTGCGGCACTCACTTTCAAACGGTCGTCGTGCGGGATAGATGAAAAGAGTAACGGGCGCACAATTGCAATATGAATGCGTATGCGACGGTCGCCTAACACAATGCATAGGCGACGGAGGAATGAGGTTTTGGTCACGCCGCTGTCGGGGAAACGCACGAAATCGCGTAGTTAGACTTACCACCTATATGCGCACAACCCATCATGACTTAATCCAATATGTTCAAAACTCTTTTAAACATGCACCGTTGGACGCGTCTCTTCAATGCGCGTCATACACATTTACTTTAGAGTTCAAACATTCACAAAGAAATTTAATGTGAATTATGTTATTATGTTATTAACTTTATTTGAATTTCTGCATTATTCTGGCAAAGCTGAGTCGCAGTGCCAAGCAACACCCGTCGAATTCGGCTCACCTCATAAGGCGATTTGTGCGGAGTTTGTCGATATATGTTTACCAATTCTTCATTCCTACTGATTTCCGAGCCTAATTCCCGACGTGTGCCACGCATGGGGCGGGTGTGTTTAGTACAAGCACATACCCAAGCATTACAAACACCACCGTCAATGTCATGCGTCCCTAACGGCCAAGTAGGACCTAGCCCCTCCCCAAAGCCAATCGCCCTCGTATGTGTACAACGTGTAGTGTTTATCCGAACCTGCGTTTTTGCTCGCTTGCTTTCCAAAAACATCACCCGTGCCTATGGCGTGAACTTCCGTGCTCTATTCATACACCCGCAAACCAAACCTCGCGCATTGAACTCGGGACAAAAAAATACGCTTATATAGAACACGGAGTAATATGCAGCTTGGTATGAGTGCTTGAGCAATGCCCGAGCGGGCGCACAGAACGATGTGTGTAGTTCGGACAATTTCTTGGGAATTTATGGGCTTAATTCGGCAAACTCCACCGACAGCACCCGCTTCCAACTCAAGTCTAACCACCCCATATGTCGGCTAACTGCTTGCTTCCCGGCTCTCCTACATTTGGGTGATACTCGGGTGTCGTTGTGCTTGACGTGGTGAGAGGGGAGCGTGTTCTTGACTAGCTTATGTTTAACATAATGCATGTCCGGACTCTTGTGGAGGAGTGTAATTAGCATGTGCCACCCACCCATCCACAGACTCACTTGCACAGGTAGTCGTAAGCAATATCATTTTTATCTGATTATTATTTATTGTTGTGTAATGCGGGTACGGTACGGGAACATCGTAGGTTCTACAACCCATAGTTTGACATATGCTCGCGTGATAATTACTTATTTGGCAATTCCTTTTCGGTGTTTTTTGGGGGATGTGCGACGTGAATGCATGCAACGTCTTTCTCCTGCTCTTCATAGTACTATGGGTTCCTATCTCTGCGACGCTTTTCAGGAGGGCAGTGCTGACGCTGCGGCATGCCTTCATGTTCCTCGGCCTTAGGTTTTTTCCTATCTCCTTGTATTTGCTTGGTGGCCTCCACTGCTTTTTCTAAAGTATGGTTACAAGAAGAACAAGATGAGCACGCACAGGGAAAGTGGGAGGGGAAACAAGAGGCAAGAGTGACAAGAGGATCACGGAATCCAAAGCACGGAAAAAGGAAAGCACTACATTGTACACAAACCTAGTAGATTAAACTAAGGAAACTCCTAGGCCACGCCGAGAATGCAACACGTGGAGGCGACACGCGGCGCCTCACTCGCCGCTCGAGGAAGCACGGGGACGCTTGCGGCCCATGACGCGGGTGAAGAGCGCCGTGGCAGAAGAAGGCATCCCAGCCGAGGAAGAAGCGTCCTCCACGCCGTCCGCAGCGGCGGACAAACCGCGCAAGACGTTGTCCGCATGAGCAACATGAACGGCGAGAGAGACCTTTCGACGCCAACAACTTGCCCACATGCATCCCTTTAGATGCGGCTGCCTGCTTGGCGAGCTCCGTCAAGAAAGCCGTAGCGTGGCCGCCGAGAGTACCAAAGTCCGTGACTGCAAAGGGAATGAAACGGATGTCCGGGCGACTCCTCACCCCCTCCGAGTACTTCTCGAACTTGGTCTTCTCAGCATAGCGGCGAGCGACTTCGGGTGACGGGGGGGTAGAAACGCCGAACAAACCGGAAACCACGGCACCAAGGGCAAGTTTTGAGCCTCGGATGCAGTGATAGTGCAAGACACCCACATCCGCGGGGAGACCGTCGTTGCCGTTGGGGAGTTGAACTAACATCGTGGGATCTGTGAGAACCTCGACGCCAACCCCGAGTACGCCACGAACCTCGGAGATGATTTCCGCAAGGGCCGTGACTAACCAAGAGTGAGCGGTGTGGACCGAAGCATCTCCGCCGCATCGAGCCAAATGGTCCGCAAAAGCAGTGGCCCACGCATCGTCCGACATGTCAACACCCGCCGACGAGAACGCACCCCGCATAGCTTAAACCGAGAGATGGCAAGAAGCACAAGCAGTGGGGGAGCGTAGAGAAGAGAGGATGCGGGATGAGGGTAGGCCAAAGATGCGACATACCGCGACGCGGAAACTGCGTCGTAGTGCCAAGGGAACTTGTCACGGAGCTCGCCCAAGCGACCGGAAGTAGGCGGGTCCGAAGCCAAAAACGCAAGGGCGCCGTGGCCGAGACGAGATACAAAACGCCTAGACTCCGGCTAAGCGCGGTTGGAAAACGTGGGAGCGAGCTTCGCGAAGCGAAGCAAGTCGACGCGCTCACTGACGTCTGCTTGTAGCTTTGGAAAGATGTCCGTGGCAAACGCAGACAGGGGTACGAGCGAGGGCAGGCCATCAAGGGACCGAGCAATCTGCTCGTTGTTTGATCGGGCTTCAGCTACGCAGCCTGCGCGAGCCACCGTTGGACGTTGCCGGGGAAGCATCGCTAAGGCTGTGGTTATCAAGGGTTCACATTCGACGAGAGCGTGAGAACCGCACGCAGCATCTAAGCGCGCCCACGACGAAGCGAGTTCTAACGACCACATGGGTTCGTTGTCGCCATCGTCTCCGTCCAGCGTACCATGCCTTCGGGACATCGCTGTGGTCATAGCAGTCGCTAACCGTCCATACATGGTCGGCAACATCGGAAATTCGTCTTGGAAATCCCCGCGCACGCGAGCATCTTGTGTTGTAAGGAAACGGATAGCAAGGCCCACTGCCAAACCGGCCGCTCCGACATGGGCCGCATCCGCCAAGGCAACCAAGTCCCCCACCCCCATGCCTCCGAAACGTATGGGAAGAGGCATCTCGGAGCGAGTGTTGCGGGGTAGGCTAGCTGCGGGAAGGCCCAATATTTCAGTCGCCACATCCAGGGTGGCATTGTCCGCGCGCTCGAGGAAGGTTACGACGGTGTCACCCTAGCCCTCGCCCCTGCCAAGACCTTGGGGGACTGTGCGGGCAAAGTGTCCGAAGTGGCGTTTGCAATATTGATGGATACGAAGCGCAGTGCGAGAGTGCCGGTGAGCCGCAAGACCCCTCAGACGTTCGCCGTAGGCCTCATACTTACTTAAGGCCGATTTGAACACGTCTCGAGCAAAATCGGATGTACCCATTGGCCCCCCCCATACTTTCGTCCCTTCCATGGAGACAATTACTCCCTGCATGATGTGGCCGTCGGGTAAGTTATCGAAAGCATCACCGACACATAAAGGGGAATACAAACAGTTTTTGCGGATGGTTACTGTGAGGCCAACGCTAGCATACGCCTCCGGCATAGCGTCGCCAACAGCCACGAGAGACGCAGGGGGCCCCATGAAGAGACAATCATCAGAATAACCGCAGACAACGGATGTTGCGAGACATGGTTTTGTGTGATAATCAAGTTGCTACACAGCAATGTTGGTCAAGTAGCATCGTGATAGTACGGCTGTGACTCAGCACTATGAGATGATAAGCCAATCAACAATAGAGAGGATTAGGTTGCTGATGGTGGCAAGTTGCTGAGCGTTAGATATCATCTAAAGGCTCAGAATATATGTTGGCGTGTGCTCACCACAAGGTGAGTGCGTGTCCTGTGATAGGCAAGTGCTAGGCACTTGCTGAGGGTGAGATGACATGCAGTGTCACTCACCGAGTGTAAGCATTCCTTATTGCCCCCTCAACTTTGACAGGTTATGGGCCCTCTAGCTGCTAGTTGTTGGAGTCATTTGTCTTGACTGGAACCTAGAGCTTGCTTCTCGAAGAGTGGTAGACCTTTGTGGTGTCGCACGATACGTGAGGTGCGGCTGGCTCACAAAGTGGCTGGCTCTTGCTTGTGTTTGTAGCTTTACTTCGATACCCGGCTGGTAGCGACTTGTTTGTGTCGCTTGGAGCCGGCTTCAACCCCCGAACGCCGACTCGTGTGACGTGAAGATCGGCTTGCTCTTCTTTGTTATAGCTTGGCGCTTTCTGGAATTTTATTCGCTTCCGGAGCTTGTCACCCGCCAGTTTCTTTTCTCGTGAAAGCCGATAGTGGTCCGGCTGAATTTTTGGAAAGGCATCTTACCACAAGTGTACTAGCACTCCTGTACGACGTCACTTGACCGACCTTCTGAGACTCGTTTCTGATTGCCTTGGCTGTATAGACTCCGGGAGTACAATTGCGTCTTCGGTCAGCCCTTTGTCGTCTCCTTTTCTGAGCCGTGTTGCCCGCCTCTTCACCGGTACTTGGTGCTTTTCTTGTTGGCAGTTTTCCTGATTTTCTGGTGCTCTTGCGAGCGCATCCGACGTACCTGATATGGACTCCGTGAAACTACCCAAGTTCAGTGGGGAGAGACGAGATTTTGACGTGTGGAAGAAACGTTTTCGTGCATTTGGCTTGATGCAAAAGTGGGCTCCGGCTTTGTCGTCGGATGGTGCCGCTTCCTCTCAACAACAAGTCGACATGTACTCCACATTGATTCTTGCGCTGCCGGAGGACGACCTTTCTATTATCGAGAATGTTAGCGAGGATGACAAGACCTGCGGCCACACTGCATGGACTGCGTTAGTCAATCATTATGAGGACGATGGTATTTACCGGTGTACGGAACTATTGCAGGACTTGGAGACGCCGCAAGCGGACGGCGAGAGCGGCATTCAATATCTGAACCGGTTAGTTCGACTGCAACGACAGCTTGCCCGAGTTGGGGACGTCGTCCACGACCGGCGTATCATCATGTACTTGGTGAAGGGCCTGCGCAGCGAATACCACTCCATCACCGACACGTGGGACGTACACGACCTCAGCATGGATACCGTCAAGCGTGATCTTCGTCAAAAGGGCATGCGCATCGAGAGTCGTGCGCAATCACATTCAACGGAGCCCCCAACGCCTACGGCTTTTGCAGCGTCTCATGATGACTCAACGACTGAACTTTTGAAGCGGCAAGTCTCCGAGCTCCAAGACCAACTGAAATCTCTTCAAGGAGCTGCGACTACTCGTCGTACCTCATATGGCAGAGGCGGAGCGAGAATTTTTCGTGGTGTTTGCTATGGCTGTGGTAAGAAGGGCCATCGCAGGTCCGAGTGCCCCGTCAACAACACCGGAGGTAACTCTGCGCAAATGGACTCCCCGGTTGCTTTTCCGGCGGTCATGGACGTGACAGCCACCCCTGCGAGGCCATTCTCCGAGGCTCGACACATGTTCGAGCGCGATGGGGAAACGTGGATGTGGTTGGCCGACAGCGGCGCCAGCCATCACATGACTAGTGTGCGCCGTGACTTCTGTGAGTATCGAGCGCTCACCGACCGGCTTTGGGTGAAGGGTATCAGCGCCCGCGCTGTTGGAGTGGGCTCGGTCCGAATCATTGTGAAGGCTGAAGATGGAGAGGAGATTCCTGCCACGCTAAAGAATGTGCTCCACGTTCCTGAGCTATCCCGTCGTGCGTCGTGGTCTTACCATCGACTTTTCAGCCTCACCCAAGCTCGGCGACAAGGTCATTCTGTGGTGTTAGCTGATCCCGTGGACCACCTTCGTCTTCATGCCGGTCATGGTGGTGGCGTGGTGGTTCCGTTGGAGCGCGCGCATTTATTGGTGTGGTTGCCGGCGCGGGTTGCTTCGTTGAATCCTACCGCTTCGGTCGCCACTGCGCCATCGGAAAAACGGTTGTGGCATTCCCGACTCGGTCACCTTGGCGAGTCGCAATTGGACGGGCTCTTGGCCACTCAGGTGGAGGGTGTGGCGTTTTCTGCGTCGGAGAAGTTGGGCTTCTGTGAGACGTGTGCTGTGTGTAAGTCGCACGTCCGCCGTATCTCTCGTGAGCCGGCTGACCGGAACGTTGGTGTCTTTGAGGTCCTCGGCTTAGACTTCTGCGGTCCTATGAGTGTTCCATCCTTGGGAGGACGGCGGTACAGCTTGTGTGCGGTTGATTTCCGGAGCCGTTTCATGCTGCATGATGCGGTCCGCTCCAAGGATGAGGCTCCCGCCTCGTTCCGTCGCATGTTGACTACCATCCGTTCTCTGGGGCACACGGTTCGTCGTCTTCGGGTGGACAATGACACGGTGTTCTTAGGTGCTGCCTTCCGAAACCTCTTGGATGAGTTCAACATCGCTGTGGAGATCACTGCCCCTTACGCGCATTGGCAACATGGCCGTATTGAACGGCAGTGGGGGACATTGGTCCCGATGGCGCAGTCAATGATCCGGCAAGCCGCGCTGCCAAAATCGTATTGGGCTTTAGCGATGGCCGCTGCGGTGCATGTCCGCAATCGTGTGCATAGTAGCGGAGCCGGCGGTGTACCTTTCACCTTGGCGACCGGTAGACGAGCTGATTTGAGCTCCATGCGGGTCTTCGGCTGTCCGGCCTATGTCCACGTTGACAAGTCTCAACGCCGCAAACTTGACGATCGCGCGTGGAAGGGTGTCTTTGTGGGCTATGCTTCCGAATCACCTGCGTGGTTGGTGTACAATCCTGCTACTCGTCGGGTGGTGAGCAGCCGCAACGTGGTGTTCGATGAGGCTGCAGTCCTCTCCATGGGGGAGAGCAATGCGGAGCAACGCAATGATGATGAAGAGGACAGCATCCCGCGCACCATGTGTAGCGAAGAACCGGATACACCTTCGGGGGAGTCGCCGCTACGGGAGTCGCGGCAGCATTCCGGGTCGACGGAAGAGGAACGGGACATGCATTCGGGGGAGACTCCACGGCCAAGGTATAATCTTCGATCCACTGCTGCACCACAGCAATGCGTACCCAGTCCAAGGTATAATCTCCGTTCAGCGGGCGCTTCGGGAGATGGATGGACTGCGGGAAGTGCCGCAGCTATTAAGTCAGCCAGCAGCCCGACCGTTCAAGAGCCGGTGTCATACAAGCAAGCGCTGAGGAGTCCCCAATCGGGGGAGTGGGAGGCAGCTATCAAGAGCGAGTACGACTCACTTGTATCTCGGAAAACCTGGACATTGGTCCCTTGTCCTGCCGGTCGCAAACTCGTAGATTCCAAGTGGGTGTTCAAGCTGAAGCGCGATGCCAATGGACAGATTGCAAGGTACAAAGCAAGACTTGTGGCTCGCGGGTTTACTCAGGAGAAGGGTGTGGACTACCACGAGACCTTCGCTCCCACAGTGAGGGTGATTTCTATTCGAACGTTGCTCGCGCTTGCTGCTTATAATGATTGGGAGGTGGAGCAGCTTGATGTGGTGACGGCATTTTTGGAGGCCGATATCGAGGAGGAAATCTACATGAGGCAGCCGGAAGGATTCCGTCACTTCGACATCAATGGAGAGGAGCGAGTGTGCTTGTTGAAGAAATCATTGTATGGCCTCAAGCAAGCTCCAAGGAACTGGAATAAGACCATCACAGCATGGCTAGAGGAGTATGGCTTTACCCAATCCAAGGTGGATCCCGGCATTTACGTCTTTATCAAGGAGGGTGAGCTTTATGTCTTGGCGTTGTACGTGGACGACAGCATCATCGTCGGACCAGCGGGTAGCTTCATCGTTGGGTTCAAGTCGGCTTTCGGCGAAAGGTTCAACGTGCAAGACCTCGGTCCAGTGTCTTGGTTGCTTGGCATGACAGTCGAGCGTGATCGTGGCAGCCGCACCATCAGGATTGGACAACAGCAATACGTCTTAGATATGTTGGAGCGCTTCAACATGATGGGCTGCAAGCCAGTGGGCTCACCTATGGCGGTCGATGCTTTGAGCAATTGTGTGGAGACGTCGACATCAAGGTTGCCTCCCGGTCTAGTGCCGTACCAAAGCTTGATCGGTAGCTTGTTGTATGCTTCCGTAAGCACACGGCCCGACATCACCATGGCTGTTAGCCACCTTAGTAGGTACATGTCCGACCCCTCTCAGTCACATTGGGAGCAAGCCAAGAGGGTGCTTCGCTACCTCAAGGGGACCGCAGAGTCGGTGTTGATGTACGGTGGCGCACCCTCATCAAAGGTGGTAGGATGGTCAGATTCTGACTACGCGAGTGATATTGGCGAGCGGCGCTCTCGCACGGGGTATGTGTTCATGCTCAACGGTGCAGCGGTGAGTTGGAAAAGCCAGCGGCAACAAACTGTGGCGTTGTCGACAGCGGAGGCAGAGTATATGGCGCTGACTGCGGCCACTCAGGAGGCGATGTTTTTGAAGCAACTACTCCACGAGTTTCACCAAGACTCCGGGTCTCCCATCACAATTCACGAGGACAATCAGAGTTGTATTGCACTCAGCAAGAATAGCATGACGACCGGACGCAGCAAGCACATGGACGTGAGGTACCACTTCTGTCGGGAGAAGGTGGAGAGCGGAGACATCGAGGTGCAATATTGTGCGACGGAGAACATGCTTGCTGATGTGCTTACCAAGCCATTAGTGAGTGCAAGGCATAGCAAGTTGTGCAATGCCATCATGGGATTGCCTGCGTAGCAAGGGGGAGTGTTGCGAGACATGGTTTTGTGTGATAATCAAGTTGCTACACAGCAATGTTGGTCAAGTAGCATCGTGATAGTACGGCTGTGACTCAGCACTATGAGATGATAAGCCAATCAACAATAGAGAGGATTAGGTTGCTGATGGTGGCAAGTTGCTGAGCGTTAGATATCATCTAAAGGCTCAGAATATATGTTGGCGTGTGCTCACCACAAGGTGAGTGCGTGTCCTGTGATAGGCAAGTGCTAGGCACTTGCTGAGGGTGAGATGACATGCAGTGTCACTCACCGAGTGTAAGCATTCCTTATTGCCCCCTCAACTTTGACAGTTCGGGGCAATCGCAGCCAACTGCTTGTATACCCGGGAGGCAACTATTGCGAAAAAAATGGCCCCGAGAACGCAACCTTGATGGACTCCACGGGTACTCGGGATGCGCATGGCCGGGCCGTGAGCATTTGTTGAGCCGTAAACGTACAAGGTAGATGGACGGCCATACATCATAGTAGCGACGCGGAGCAACAGTCGAAGCGCGGGATTTGCTGACAACTCCTCAAACAAGGGACGCCGCAAGAACTCGTTGAACGCGTTGGATGCGTCGCCTTGCATGTCCGCCCAGTCCGATGAAGTGTCAAGCGCGGCTCGAACCATGAAATGTACGATCTAAACCCGTCGTGGCCGCCGACCCCAAATTGGTGCCGAGCAGCCAACCATTGAGACACTTCGTCACCAATTAAGGCGAGAAGCGCGCGATTTGCGAAACGAACTAAAACGGAGCCAATTCCAATCAGGCGCAACGTCTCCTTTTAGTCGCGAAGTTCTTGCTATTGTGCGCGTCGTTGTTCGGGATCAAGCTTGTCTAGCGGGATAAGTGTGGCAGAGACAAGGAATGAGGCAACGTCTGGTGGAACCTCTGCATTCACGATGGCTTCGGCTAAACCGGTGAGAGTGCAAGGGGAACCCAACGCGCGAAGAGTTTCAAACCTCCAACCGTCGACGTGAGGACTAGACTTTAGAGGGCATCTAGCAACGACCTCCATAATATCAACTTCTGAAGCACGGAGTTCGATACGAGGGAGAGAGAAGGGATCCGGCAACACGTCCGCGAGGTCGTCATCGTCTTGCGGGTGCAACCGTGATAATTCCTCGTGTACCCCACGACCACTTACAACGGGGTTGGAGCTTTGGGCCTCCATAGCACGACGGTACTCCCCAACCGCAGCTAGACTAGCCGCCCGGTTGGCGACCTTGGCCGAGACGCCGTTATGAAACGGTTGCGAAGGGGAGATAGGGTCGGTACCGGCCGTCGAAAGTGAGGTAGGTGGCGGTGCCCGCCCATTGGTAAGGGATGCGTGAGCGCGAGCGGCGGAAAACAATGTATCGAGATCTCCTTACGCCAAATGGGCTAAGCGGTTGTCACGGTAATCAACGACCGGGTCAGGGGGCAGATGCCCCGCAGAAGTGAAATCAGCCATGGGGCGCAAAACTAAGCGCGGAAATAAAAGCAACGCCGCCCAAGCCGCTTCCGCGGAAGCCCCTTGGGTGGCCCTACCGCGGAAAGACAAAACGCAACCGACGAGCTCCTCGAAGACCGGCTTGACGAGGCGTACCACCGAAGGAGGACGCCGTTCGAGGACGTACTAGATCGGAAAGAAAGGAGGTAGGACTCGAAGGAGGCTTTGGAGTTCTCCCCACCAGTGGCCCCATGGTCAAGGCACCATTGGACGGCGGGAGGCAAGGACTGGGGATGCGGCGGGGATGGCCGACCGCGCGGAAGCGAAGCACCGCATGCCGGCGGTTGGGAGGGCGTAGTATTGCGGTGAGAGCAAGAATGTCGGTGTCTACTAAGGCCACCGCTCCGAAAGTATCGTCCGCAAAAAGTGCACGGCGCGAGAAGGTGGCGATCGGCATCCACAACTTGGCAATTGTCGGGCGCAAAAGTGCACGTTGTCGCGGGGGAATTCAGATGGGCGCATAACGCTTGAAGGGTCGGGAACGACGCGGAGCAACCAACGCACCACGAAGGAGCGGGGAAACGCATTATGGGAGCGGGGGGTAAAAACCGAGACAGAGTATTGCCAAGTCGTAAGGCATGCAAAGGCGCTTGAGCATTAGGTGATGATGTCGGAAGGTCACCCGGGGTGGGGGCCATAGGGCACGACCCGGTCCCACCCCTAAAGGTGGCGGTGGAGGACGCATATGACTATTTCCCGGCCGGGTCGTCGCGGCGGCCATCCGGGGTGACTCGTGTGTCGCGTCCTAAAATTAGTAGAGCACGCGGGGTTGAAGAAAGGGGGGGGGGTATGTGGCTTGGACTATACCGGAAGTCGCCCGAGGTGGCGTTGTGGCGTGCCTTGGAGGGAAGATTCACCGCCGACGTGGTGGGCTCCTCGAGGCCAGTCCTTCGCGCCTATAACCTCGCGTTGCTTGTAGTGGGGAGCCTTGGAGCCCGCGATGGAGATGCTCAAGAAAAGAGCAAAGAAGCTATTTGTTACCCGTGTACCAATCACCGCAAGAGTCGGATGGAAACTCCGTCATACAACGCCGCATTATGTCCACTGCTTTTCTTGTAAGAATTTTTTTAATTCTAGGTAATTTTTTGTCGGCAATCCATTTCCAGTTTCCAGTTATCTTCAGATACGGGTACAAATACGGGACCAAAACCTAAATCCCCCAGGCCATGCCTGTGAGCGTCTTTTGGCCATTTTGTAAGCAAACTGTAATATTTGGCAAACGTGCCCTCGGGTAAATTATATTATTGCTTCGTTGCCTCGTTCCGGTGATGAGCCGACGACATGCGCGAGGAATGCGGCCAGCATGCGCGGCCATGTGGCGGTGCACCGCGGCGTGCAGGGCCTCCCTGCAGGTCAGCATAAAAAGACCCCAGCCAAACAGAAGCAGAAGCCTCTACCGCGGTGGCAGCTACTCTGTACGACTCGAAACGACTCGTGAAAGTCGTACACCTATCTAACTGGCGCACTATCCCCTCCACGGCCACCGTGCTCCGGAGCCCCTCGGGTCGTCTGTTGCGCTGTTACATCTCGGCGCTCGTCTGCAGAACTCGGGGGTGACAAAACGGGCGACAAGCGCGTGGCGGTATATATTTGTAAAGTGGAGAGTATCCGAGAGGTTTTCGAGGCAACAGCGCAAGCGAGGCAAGATGGAGAACGAAGGGAAAAACTTCAATCATGAGATGGAGAACTGGAGGCAGCGTATTGAGTACGCCTCGACCAAACTTCACTTACTGCCGAAACTGCCCCTGTTAACAGATTCCCGTGACCGATTGTCCGAAGTAAGATACAGACAGAGAGACAGAGACAGAGAAACACACACATACATAGACACACGCACGCACACACACATACACGCATACACACACACGCACGCACACACACACACACACACACACACACACACACAGATAGACACACACACACACACATAGACACACACACGCCAATAGACACACACACATATGCACACAGTCATACACACACGCACACACATAGACACACACACATATGTGCACAAAGGCACACACACACACACACACGCACACACACACACACCCACACAACGACACATACACAAGCCCATACACACACACACACACACACACACACACACACACAAATACGCATATGCACACACTCACACACACACGCACACACATAGACACACAGATATATGCACACAGGCACACACGCGCGCGCACACACACACATCGAGAGCCTGTCATGCCACTCACAGATCGCTTTCTGTTGACGACTGCGATTTCACAACTAAATCGAGGTACTTTTTGTGGTGACACCTACATAGCGGCGAGGTGAAGAGTGCTCGGCTGTTTGAAGACACCTGGGGCTTTCTCACGCAAGGGCCTGACATGGTACAGCAACCTGCCGCACCTTCAATGGGACACAAGGGCTCCGCTTCCTTTCAATTGCATGTCTCATCCACATGCCATGCTGAACGAAGCATTGGCTTTGCAGGATGACCCAGACAGCGCACTGAAGTCGCATCAGATGAGCCGCGTTAAGTACTTCAACCCGCACTCTCCGTCTTGGACCGTAAAGGAGAAGCGCGTCCCTCTCCCATACGGAAAGACGGTGGAAATGGTGATATTCGCCTCCCCTTTCCTCTGCCCTGCGTGCGGACATCACTGTGTCTGCGGGCCAGCAGCAGCTGGACGGCTGCTGCTGTCGTCTGCTGGGGCCACACCCTGTTTGATTTTGGTGCTAATGCGCTTGAGTAGGACCCGTCCAAAGAGAGTCATGCGACGCTGCGCGCCTTTGACACCCACACCACTCGCATGGGTGAAGTGTGCGCGAATCCCGCCCAGTATCGCCAAACTAGCAGGGCTTATGGAATGAGGAAGTCCATCGAGACGGTGAGTCAAAATGACCCCAAAGAAAACTCTTGCGGTTGTTTCTGTTCCCGAGGCAAGCGGGTTCCGTGGCAGCTCCTGACTTCCTGGTTGTCTTCTGTTGCTGTCGCAGTTTGGCGTCTCTCAGTTTGGCGTCAAGGGAACCATCAGCAAACTGTTCCCTCAGGATTAAGGGCACCCCGTACAGCCATTCCTGCTGACACTGTCTCTGATGAGTGCATAGCCCTGGATGTGTGAAGGCGCCACATTTGGGGCATGGGGTGCTGCACCCAGAGCTATGGGGTTTCATAAGCTGACATTGGCCGATGCTGCTTGTTGTAATTATTAAGTTAACTTTGTTTTGAAGAAGTAAGCAATAAGGGATGTGTGTTAGTTTAAATCGCATTAGTAATATGGATGGATATGGAGAAGTGTGTGTCCGCACGTCGCCGTAGCATTTGAATGCTGGTGGATTGACGTGGGGGCTCAGTGGTGCTGCCTGTGCAGGATCGATGCAAATACGTACGAACAGCTCATCAAGCGCTTGACTACATCAGAGAACTTGCATCCGGTTTGGAAATGATGTGTTCACATGTGGTTGGCTTCACGCCGGATATAGCGTTGCTTACAATTAGTGTTGTCTGTCTTTTAGCGTTTTCTTGCCGACATTAATTTCTGAAAGCCGCCACAAGGAGTGGTGTCGATACATGCGGGTAAAATGGCACATGTCCGTGGCATGACGAGTCCTTATTCGTAATTAGCACGCTCATTCTACAAATTTCTTTTAGGTAATTTTGCTTTCAAAAGCATTTTTTCCTATCACTTTTACTATTCAAAAGATGTGTGTATGGGAGAGAGAGAGAGAGAGAGAGCGAGAGATAAAGCTGTGTGTGTGTGTGTGTGTGTGTGTGTGTGTTGTCTGGGTGTGCGGAGGGAGTAGGCGTGTGGGTTGTTGCTTGTGTGACTGCAGGTGTGGGAGTATGTTGGTGTGAAGGTTGGAGTGGAAATGCATGTACACAAACATAGGTTCACACACACTCGTGCGCATGCACAGAAACACACACACACTCACACATACACACACATACAGACACATATAAACGCGCGCTCGCACACGTGCCCGCGCGCGTTAGCGCGCACATACACACGCACACACA
>JAPMLY010002340.1:2500-54897 GCA_026401115.1 Tetraselmis chui | reverse complement strand
CATGAAATGGGCAACGCCGTGAATAGAAAAAATATAGAGTGCTTACCGTTGAGCGTATTGGCGAAGCGGGTGTGCGGATACCACCTATCGAACATTGCTACCCCCCGCGAATGTGGCCTATGATAAGACCCCCAAAAATGTCGTTGGCTTGACATGGCCTTGGATAACGTCGGACGGCGGATTCGACGACAAAACCGGCCGGAAAGCGTAAGACTTGAAAATGTATACTCACTTGGGGGAAAGGCTTCCTTTTGCATCTTCGTTAGCCACAATCGGACACCGTACGGCAGAGTTAGGGGCTTTTAAGCCTCCCAAGGTGTGGTTTTCCGGCCCAAACCCACCCACGTCAAGCATGTCAACGGCACTTGCCATCACACCCACATGCCCCCAAGTTTGCGAACAACATGTTGGGATCTTAAATAACCGCATGTTGAGTAGCCGATTTCGGGAGTATTCCGCCTAAGTGTGCAAAATCTAAATTCCGCGGCGCACGAATTAGGGTATGCCCAAGAATCGGGGTTGGACCGCAAACCTTGATACGTCGGATACTAGCCGGGACGGGCCCCGTTTGTGCCCCGCTCCCCCTTATATTAATCGTCAACACAGGTTTCGGTCCGCCTTTTCAACGAGCTAAAGTCAAGTTGAACCCTAAATCGGATATTTTTGTTGCAACTTTTCTGCCAAGGAGACATAAAGAAGATTTGGATGGGTGTGATTCCGTGTCTGTGTGCTTGTGCGTGTGAGGGGCGAATGTGCGTGTGTTTTGGTGGCATGGAGGGGGTGGGTGCTTATGAATTGACATGTATCAAATATATTTGAAAGTATGGATGTATATTCCTTTTTAGAATACCTCGCTCGCTAGTAGTATTTCTATGATAAATAGTAATGGACTTCGCCATTTGTAAAGGTTCCTCTGCGGAATGTCATGCAAAAGACTCAACATTTAGAATTAAAGCCAAGACGCGAAAACTAAGGTGAGTGAATGGTACGTGAAAGGTAAAGTATTATACAGTGGTTGACGAAATGCGCATGTTATTATGAAAATTGATTATGACGATGGACATCGCACGCAAGATGGGGGCCGCACAACAAAAGCGGCGCCGACCAGCATCATCACACCGAGATGCGGTGTCGAGTAGTGGTTTCAACGACCGCCACTAGCAGCTCACCTCCCGCGCAATGTAGGGCAAGGGGGCTCAAGCCCAAAATGCCCAATGATATGATGGACGAATTTCTGGTTTAATAGAACAAAGGGAAATTTGCCGTTGGTATAGTAATGCACGCCTTCAACCGTTCCATATATATTAGGCCGTCGACGTGTGCATGCTCGGCGAGGTAAAATAAAGCATTGCTATAGAAGGCCAATTTGAAATCGCCTATCCACATTGGAGTTTGTTGTTTGTTCGACTCACACGTGTTTACTCATATGTGGCAAGTACAATCATGACAATACGTTGAGTGCATGATTTGATAGTATATGTACTTTGTCCTTCCGAGTATCATCGTGATACTGACTGATCACAATAGCATTGGAGATAGTGTATTGGCAGACACGAGCGATTGTTATTAGCGTTCCGAGACACTACACCGATACCGGTCGAGGTTCCGAGGTTCTAGTTGCCTACGACGCACCGATTGGCCGAGGGAAAGTAGAATCAACAACGAGGTTGGTGGAGGAACATGTGCTAGCCGGGGCTGGTACATTGGTGGGTGGAGACAAGAAAGAAGACGGTGACATTGTAACATCTTTCCCTTCAATCCCCGTCGCGTTTGTTCCATTTTAGTTTGATCATATAACATCATATGTACTTTCACGATTGAACGCTTCCCATTCGCTAAGGAGCCAACCACTGGGAGGCTGGCTGCGTCATGACCAAGCATACAAATAATGAGCGCACTAATAACGTGTCAACCAAACCATATATTTCCCAAAGTAAAATGATACGCGAGTCAACACAAATTGTTCATCGCATGCCCTATGAATCCTCTTCCAACTTCGTTCCGCTTGAGCCACATTAAAATGAATAAGCCAAATCCTAATCATAATAAGAACGGGAGACATTTCGTACAAAAAGGGTAAGATGCCATGGCGATGTAGGATATAGGCCATGGCTACTCATGGTATGCATGAGCGCCACTTTGAAGGGCGCAATTATTTCTCGGCGCGTACATTCACATCCAAATGGCAAAGCGTGTGACTACATCGGCACATGGAAACTGCGACAGCGCCACGGACCTTGAAAGCAAATTTCGGAATAAGATATCTCTCGCTGCAAATAATGGGAAGCGCATGCGAATCGAAGTGACCTTGAAAAAAGTGGACGTGATTTGAAATTCATGGTGTTGACGACTATATTTATATACTAAATGTTTTGGTACTTATTCACATGGAAGGCCGTCAACGAGTATGCATGGGACTAAGAGGCAGCCAAATGAACGCATTGTTAACAAGCGAAGATGCGAGGTGCGGTATGGGATTGAGATAATATATATTTCGTGCTTTGTATCCTTGTTAATAAACCTTCTAGATTTTATGTTGTTGGTATTTTCAATATTTGGTGTTACTATTTGGTATTTGGTATTTTCTATATTTGCATAAATTTAATGTTGCTGGTGGTGCTTATTATGCTATTTGGTTTTAGTACTCATATAGTTTTACAATAATGTGTCTTGGGATTTTGTTTGTTATTATTGTTTTGTATGCATTGCTGCATATTTATGCACTCCGCCATGTCGACGGGAATTTAATGGATTAGAACATAGGCACAGAAGCTTATCTAGTATCTCGTATGCGACTCTACGGGTAGGGAGCCCAATGCCTTGGCGCTCCTTCGCAACTGTCAGGCGCCAACGTCCACGCCTCTCTCCCGCTTTAGATCCGCCCATGTCGCATAGCCGTCTCATACTTATAAAGCAACGCAAGGGCCTCTTTTGAGGGGTGGTAGCACATGGTACAAAGCCGCTATTTAAACATTTAATCGAACGGCCCGAGTGAGCGAGAGATCTTGCCGCCATGCATGCCACCCTGCGCGATATACCAACGCGATTAATCTTGCGCGTATTTCCTTATCCGATTCCACATAACCCACCCGGGGGTAGGCGGGGTGAGGCGATAGCGTGTGCGATCCATGCACGATCAACAGCTGCCGGGAAAGCCTTGTCTAGAGGGCTCTTGAGAATACCACATGCACACATGTATAAGCATCATGTCTATTATGTATTTTTTGCGCGATCTATTAAACCCTTTGGTCCTTTCCCGATGAGGCGGTAGGGGTACTAATTTCGTGTTATTCTGGCAAGGAGATAATGAGTAAATCGGTGGCGAATGGAGGCGTTTGAAATGGCGGCGACTTGCCGTAAAGCACATGCTAGGACGTGAATTCGTACGATGTACGCACTCGCCCGCTGCGCATGGGCAGCGGTTCCGGAGGGGGGTGCGCTCGCATGCATGTCGGCACTCACCCCAGCCTCTTCGTACTGGGCGCATGTAACCTTATTGCCGTGCCAAGCCCGACACGGACGAGGGCTAGGCGGGGTGAGCCGACGCCTGCGATCCGCGCGAACACCTCCTGTCGGGAAAGCCATGTACGGAGGGCTTTTGAAAACGATGTATATACAACACAAGCGCCAAGATTTTCCGCTCGGGGCGTCATGTATTTTTTTCTCGACTGAATACTATCATATACCCCCTCGATGAGGCGGTGTATATTGAAATTGAAATTGAAATTGTTTACAACAATACCAGTAAAAACCGGCTGCTGTCTCTGGGCCCCCCCTTTTGCTATGCTCAACCTGTAGTTGGACTTCTAAGCGTGAGGTAGACCGTGAACCACTAATCCCAACCTCTCCAATGGCAGTAACGATACCGTCTAAAACATACCCGTATCCAGGTATATATAATTTTCTGATCTATACGTATTTTATTTTTGGATACAATATGAAAAATAAAATGTCGCTAGTCTCCACGTTACGCGGCCTGCTCCAGCCGCTGCGGGGCCGCTGATCAGCAAGGCTGTCCAGCTAGAGCTGGTCGAGGCGAACCTGCCTGACCTCGGCTCCCGTGCGACTCCGGTCGTGCCGGAGCTTGGGGGGAAAGGCATGTGAAAAACCCCCCTCGCATAGGTCGTCGTCGGTCCCGCCCCGATCCGTGCTCCACCCCGCCCGAGGTATTAGCCGCTCCTCTCGACGCAGCTCGCCACCTAGCCGAGTCTTCTCTCCTCCTTCGGGGGCTGAGAAGAGAGAATAACTAGGCTGCAGACGGTGTCCGGCTGGCTCTCCTGCCCCCGAGCCAGATTTTCTCCTGTCCCCTGTCCTTTTCCCGTCTGTTTCCAACACCTATCTGATCGCGCTGTGGCCGTCCGTACCCTCCCCCGGTGGTTTACGTTGTTAGGGGGTCGCCTGTACGAGCAGTGTGCCGTTACGATAACCCTAGGCACACTGCCTGAGGCAGCCTATCGATAACCGGGTACCGACTAGGGAAGGGGTTGGAAGAACACAGGGATCGAGTCGCCGGTCCCCCCGTACCGGGCTTTTCCGGCGGCGGGCGATCCTAAGGACCGCCGCCACCAGACCGTGCCGCTCCTCCGGCTGCGACCAGCCTCCGTCCTGCGTAGCATCAGGCCTCGCCCCCAGGGGAGACTTAAGACTCTCGCAGGGCTGGCGACTGCTAGCGAGCGCTGTCCCAAGCGCTGCTTCCCAGCTGTCCGCCGCCAGCTCCAACACCCTCGTCCCTCCGCTGATCCGTCCGTACCCCTTTTCGCCAAAAAATATTTCGCAAACGCCGCCCCCGCCCCATCGTCGGGAGAGTATCTGCGAGTATTTAGTCGCGAAAAAGACATATCGGATAGGCCGAGCGGGAGTGTTAAACCGTGCACACACGATCAGTAAGGAAGGTAACTAACGCATACGTAGTTACAGTCACAATCACGCAAAGGGACAGTCACAGAGACAACCAGCCCGAGGCGTGGTGTCGGGACAACAGAAGTGTTGGAGCAGAAGCCTAGCGACAGCTCTGTACCAGTACAAACAGGTTATCGGTATGTCCGATCTAGACATGTACTAATCATATCTAGAATAGCTTACAGTAGCTATCTGCAACTAATAACTAGAAGGTATTACTTACAACACTCCCCCTGAAGGTAGCTACGGGATGAAGCGTTGCATTGGGTCTTGTCCTCCAAGGATTGCACTTCGGTGTCTTGTGAGTGCTGGTCCTGGGAGGGGCTTGGTGAACATATCAGCCACCATCTGGTCAGTGGGGAGGTACCTCAACTTGATGGTTCCCTGCTCCACATGGTCCTTGAGGAAGTGCCACTTCAGACCGATGTGTTTGGTCTTCTCGCTGACCAAGGCGTTCTGGGAGTACGCGATGGCGCTTTGGTTGTCCTCCCAGATGGTGGTGGTTTCGGTGATGGGGGCGTTAAAGATCTCCCCCAGGAGTTGTCGGAGGTGGAGTCCCTCCTTGGTGGCGTCGGCCGCAGAGTAGTACTCGGCTTCACACGTGGATTGAGCCACACAAGTCTGTTGTTTGGACTTGTAGCTTACTGGCCCGCGTCCGAGGGTGAAGAGATAGCCGGAGCGAGACTTGCGGGTGCTGCTGTCGTTGGCCCAATCAGCGTCGGCAAAGCCTGTGAGTTGGAGACTGTGGTCCGTGCCCCCCCCCAACGTCAGGCGCATGTCGATGGTGCCATGGAGGTATCGAAGGACCTTCTTCAGGGCCTGAAGGTGGGCTTCCGTGGGGGAAGCTTGGGCTGAGCCGAGGATGCTCAACGCCGTGGAGACATCGGGGCGCGTGCAGACGGCCGCGTACTGGAGACTGCCCAAGAGGCTTGGGTAAACATCCTTGGCCACGCCGGTGAGATGGGGCGAGGACATGTGCGCGAGGCCGGCGAGGAAGCCAGGGTCCATGGGAAGGGACGACGGTCGAGCGTCGGTCATGTTGTACTTGGCGAGGACATCGCGCAAGTACTTGGATTGGTCCAAGGAGACGGTGCGTGCCGAGCGGTCACGGGTGATGTGCATGCCGAGTAATTGGGAGAGGTCGCCGAGGTCCTTGATCTTGAACCGTTCTCCGAGCTTGGCCTTGAACGATGCAAGCCATGCGGTATCATTGCAGGCCGCAGGAATGTCATCGACGTACAGCGCGATCATGGCGAAGACGTGGCCGGTGCGGAAGATGTAGATGCAAGGGTCAGAAACGCACTGTTGCCACCCATTGTCGACGAGCCAGGCACGGAGGAGCATGTTGAACTCGCGGGGGGACTGCTTAAGGCCGTAAAGGCAGCGCCTGAGGTGACACACTTTGGACGTGCCATCGCTGAAGCCGAGGGGCTGGCGGATGTACACGTCTTCCTTAATGGGTGCGTAGAGAAACGCAGTGTCGATGTCAAGTTGGCAGAGCTCAAGGTCACGGGCGGCTGCGATGGTCAGGAAGAGACGCAGGCTGGCCATGCGGATGACAGGAGAGAATGTCTCAGTGTAATCTAGTCCAGCGCGTTGGCTGCACCCTTTGGCGACGAACCGCGCTTTGAAGCGGGAGACGTCACCGGCGGTGTCAGACTTAACTTTGTAGATCCACATGCTGTTAACTACCATGCGACCCGGGGGAAGGTCAACGAGTTCCCAAGTGCCGTTGTCCATGAGGGATGAGTACTCCTGCTGCATAGCGGCTTGCCACTGAGGGGCCTGGGCGCTGTCCAAGGCAGCTCGGTACGATTTCGGCTCCACACACTCCCGGGCGGACAGGAGGGCGACGGCAGTAGGCGATGTGCCGGCAGGTGTGTGAGGGGGACCAGTGATAAGGTTGGGAACGTGAGGGCGTGTGAAGATGTCCTCTTTGGCTTTGCCCTGTTCAGGGTCACAACACGCCGTCACGAGGGTCGGGGGGAAGTCGGCCACGTGGGCAACCATTTCGCCGTAGCGTAGGGGATGAGAACGGAGCCGAGTTTGGCGAGGGGCGGCATGAGGGGGCATGGGGTCTGGCAATGGTATGTCGATGGGGTGGGATTGGAGTGAGGTGGCCGGTGCGTCATCCGAAGGGTTGGTGATGGTGGAGTCGACGGAGAGTTGTGCGCCGAAGCCCGGGGTGTCTTCTTGAAAGACAACATGGACGGAAGTGGTGATTCGGCGGGTTTCCGGGTTGTAAACGCGGTACCCGGGTGCGTCATTGGGGTAGCCGACCATGACGCCACGAAACGCCTTTTCACTGAGTTTTCGACGCAGTTTGTCAGGCACCTTGGCGAAGACGGTGCACCCGAAGACGCGAAACTTGGAGGCGTCAGGCACAGACGACGTGAGGAGGGTAAGTGGGATGCCACCGGTGGGGCCGACTGAGCGACTGTACGTGCGGTTGCGGAGGTACACAACAGTGCTGACAGCGCATGACCACATGGAGTTGGGAACGGCCATACTGTGGAGCATCGCTGACGCATTGTCCCGGATAGTGCGCCAAGGACGTTCGGCTTTGCCGAGCATGTGGTGGGCGTATGGGGCAGAGAACTGGACCCCAACGCCGAGCTGTGCGCACATCTGGCGGGTTGTTGCAGCCTCAAAGACAGAGTCCGAGTCAAATTTGATGATTGGGGCAAACGCACCCGATTGGGAGTGGTAACGTGCATGCATGTGCTTGATGTCGAGGAGGATGTTTTCCAACTCCGAGCACGCATCGTCTTTTGACTTGAGGAACCGCACCCACATGTAATGGGTGTGGTGGTCAATGACGAGCAAGCAGTAGCGGAGGCCATGTGGGGAGGGGACGTTGACCGGTCCCCACAGGTCAGAGGAGAGGTTGAGGAGGGGACGAGAAGGTTTCGCGCATGCACTGGTGTTGCGCGGTGCAGCTGTGGCCTTGTGTAACAAGCATGAGTCGCAAGAGACATCGGTTACAGAGCTGGCTAATGCAGGGCTAGTCGGGACACCGTGCGTGTGCTGGGCCCGCAGGCTTTGCATGTTCAGGTGTCCAAACCGACGGTGCCACAGTGTAGGGTCGCACTGGGCAGCAAGGGCAACACTAGGGGAGGGAGAAGTCACTCTCATCGTGGAGGTACTGGGGGGGGGCTCTGGCTTGTGGGGGAGGAGGTAGAGGCCGTTTCCGGAGGGCTCTAGCACACCCATTCCTGTGGGCACCACAAGTAAACCAGTGTCAGAGTTAGAGGGGAAGATGAATTCACAACCGCTGTGGGTCTGCATCCAGCTGACACTAAGTAACCGGCCGATGCGTTGAGCAGAGCGAGAGGACAAGTCAGGGGTGTACAACGCATGGACAGTGCGATGAATAAGTACGCCTGTGTCAAGTCGGACTGAAATTCGGACGGAGCCACTGCCCTTGACGTCAACACCAACCCCGCCAACGCGCGAGGGAGCGGAGGGGGGTGTGAATCGTACGAAGTCGCCTTTAAACGCGGTGAGGTTGATCGAGCAGGCGGAATCGACTACCCAATACTGTGAGAGGTTACGACCGGGGGTGAGGGAGGAGGAGAAGGCTACGGAGCTGAAAGGCACACTCACCTCGGTGTCATCGTAATCATCCGTGCATTCTTCGAGGGTAGGCAAACTGTCAAAGTCATCGGCGGGGACGTCGCTCAGCACAGCGGCGTGCGCAGAGTGAGAGCCACCAGCAGGGGTGCCGTACTTCTGAATGATCATTTTGCGCTTCGCGAGTGTCCACCGCAAGAGGGCGTCATCCGGGGCATTGCAAGAGGACAAGATGTGGTCCGGGCTGCCGCAAGCGGAACACTTGGTGGGCAGGACGCGACCACCGCGAGGGACACGTGGAGGGTGGCCTCGACCGCTGTGTGATCCGCGGCCAGCAGCGACAAACGCGGAGATGGGAGGCGGTGAGGTGTGGGGAGCTGTTGCGGCCGGGGCGTCGTCCTCGTCCATATTGTGCGCCAGGTGGAGGATGCTGGCCATCACGTCATCAGCGGACAACAGGTAGTCTGTGTCGAACGCGTTGATGACGCACTGTTTGGCCTGACCGTGTGGGCCGTTGCTGGAAATACCGCGCAGCATGAGGAGACCGAGGTTGTGGGGGTGAATGGCAGCGGAACCATCGACCATCTGACATGTCTCGTTGTAGTCGTCGAACGTCTGTCTCATGTAGTGGACATAATCACTGAGTGACTGTCCGGGGCGTTGTCTGACCATCAAGTTGTCCAGCAGCGACAATGAGCGAGCAAAGGACCGACTGTCGAGACGTTCACACAGAAGGTCCCACGCTGCCGCTGCGCAGTCAGGACGTGCTGGGGAGACGCACTTCATCGCTTGGTCGGCGCGTGGGTTCGCGCTAGCTGCATGGAGGAGCAGGGTGTAGGCGTAGTGTTGCGCCGGTTCGTCTAACACGACGCCCGAGTCGCGGATGGCCAGCTGTGGGATGAGGTAAGTGGCCTTGATGGAGAGGAAATTAAGGAAGTTCCTCTTCCACTGCTTGAAGTCCGTGGTGGGCCCCATGGTAGGGACCGACATCTTCATGGACCGGTTGAGGGCGTCCTTGTCGAAACCGGTGGCCTCGTGGGCGGCGCGGCCGATGACCACCGGGTCAATGGTGGGGCGACGCCCGCCACGGGTGGTGTGCCCACCTCGCTGTGGAGGATGCGAATGCCAGCCAGGAAAGGGAGGCGGTGGTCCACCGGGGAAGGGAGAAGGTGGGCCGCCGGGGAAAGGAGAGTGGCCGGCCATTGAACGCGGGGGGCCGTACGGGTGCGGGTGGCCACGGGAGGCGGGGACGCGGGGCGGCGGTGCCTCCGGGAAAAAAGGTCCGGGATCCGGGAGGGCATACCCTGCAAGAGGGTACGGAGGGGGTGGTGGTAGGCGTTCCGCGGGTAGGTGAGGCTGTGGGGCGGTGTGCGCATCGTGGCGGCGGAGTGCGACATGGGGGTCGCCAACCGACGCTGCAGCGAAAGCAGCATCGTGAGCCGGCTGCGCGTCCAGCCGAGTGCCGGGAAAGGGAGATGCGTGTGTTGGGGGGTCGGAGGAAAGGAGGTTCAGAGAGTGGTTGTCGCGATGGGGGTCGAGCTGCGCGTCGTGACGACGCACAGCGAAAGAGGGGTCCGCAGGGGCAGCTACAGGACCAGCAGCAACAGCCGCAGCAGCAGCAGCCGACTGAGCGTCCAGGCGGGCGTTTATGAGCGCCATTTGTTGCAGGACGAGTGCGAGGGTAGCAGGGGTGGGACTGACAGAGCTCTGTGGAGAGTCGAGGTCAGGGGAAGCAGGAGGCGAATCAGGTGGGTTGTCGACAGAGCGAGTTTTTGGCGCCATTTCGACACAGGGCGAGAAAAGGAAAAGAGCCGAAAAAACAGGCAGCGGTAAAAACCGCTAGCCGGACGTGTGCCTAACAGCGGTATGCAGAGAGACGGCCTGATGCCCGCCGACCCCTCGGCCTGATGCCCCGGGGTGTCTCAAAGCACCTTTTCTGTGTCCTCCACCCAGTGTGGGGCACAAGTCGGGGCCACGGCCAGTGCAGGTGGGACGATGCGGCGGCGGCTGAGTCGCTACGATAATATATTAATTAAAACAGTAATCTAAGGCTGTCGTGCACTCTGTATATGTATAGTCACCCGATAGTGCGCCCCCCCCCCCGGTCTCCAGCTTGGACCTGTATGCACCCTGTCCACACACGACGAGTGCGTCGGTGTGGGTGGCTGTCTGGCGTCCTCGAGCGGCTGACTTAGGTGGGATGGATGTTTTTTAAACGCTGGTTATACTGGCGATACCGCCGACTACAGGATGAAAGTACTAGGTATCTATGAAAACTTGCCTTCTTCGGGAGAGGTGGCGATGGCAGCTCGCCGAACCAAGTTGTCGCGCGTGAGTGACGTGAGGCGGGGGCCCATAACCTGTTAAACCGTGCACACACGATCAGTAAGGAAGGTAACTAACGCATACGTAGTTACAGTCACAATCACGCAAAGGGACAGTCACAGAGACAACCAGCCCGAGGCGTGGTGTCGGGACAACAGAAGTGTTGGAGCAGAAGCCTAGCGACAGCTCTGTACCAGTACAAACAGGTTATCGGTATGTCCGATCTAGACATGTACTAATCATATCTAGAATAGCTTACAGTAGCTATCTGCAACTAATAACTAGAAGGTATTACTTACAACAGGGAGATCCCTGTGCCGGTGTACGGATATTATGTTTTCCAAAACCCTCCGTAAAGGGCTTGCCGACAGCTGCTGATCCCGCGGATCGCAGCTGCCGGTACCTCGTTCAGCCCCCTACCGTGCCAGGCATGGCACGGCTATGGGGTTACCAGCGCCCACCGCGTGGAGGTAGAGGTAGGTGCCGACGGGCCTGCGAGCGCACCCCTCTCCGGGGCCGCCGCCGCTGCGCCGCCGGCGGGCGCCGGCGGTGTATATTTTACGAGTATTATATTCTCGGCGAGGAGATTATGGGCGGATCAGCGACGGGAGGGAAGTATTGGAGATAGACGAGCATGCCGACGTCGAGCCTAACCGTGGGGAGAAGCGTGACACCAACAGCGAGGAGGACAACCGCTACGGGAGGAGCGGCAAGCTTTAGCGGCCGCGATTCTCAGGACGAGCCTCCGCCGGAAAGCAATGTATGGAGGGTCTCGAAATACTGCCCGTACCCCCCGCCGGCTATACTCGATTGGTCGGGCAAGGGTGACCCTGCGTTGCCCCTTTCGATACCCACTTACATATCCCTTGGTATACCTAGTAATAGACAATGCGAGTCCGGGTGAGGGCGGCGGCTCGCACTCAAAACAAAGATGCTCGATGGACGCGTGAATTGTGGAAGAAGGGTATATACGTTGGCTAGGCACCAAACATATACCCGGGTACTAGACAAAAAACCCCGGGGAGATGATGAGGAAAACATATTTGGGAGGAGGAAAGAGCGGTAGCTTTTCTTACATGTTTGTGTGGGTCCTTCCCATGTGCTCTCATGGTGACGGGGGACCTTGACGAGGAAAAAAGTCGCGACGGGAGGAGCGACACCGACCATGGGGCTGGGCGTACGGGAAACGACGATGGGATCGACATGCGACTTAGAGGGGAGGGTGGTTCGCTAGCTTCCCCCCTCCCCCCCCCCCCCCCCCCCCCCCCCCCCATTCTCCGGGGAGACGGGAGTCTATCAAGAGGTGTAATTGGTATGTCCATCTCGTGCCTCCTCTAGGGGCGAGGCGAGACGTTATGCGGGCCGAAGGAGACTCGCAGCCGCAGGAGCGACATGGTCTAGGGGCGAAGGTCCACATGATCGACCGCCGCCGGAAAATCACGGTACGGTGGGATTTTCGGCCACCTATTTCCGTACCCGTACCTCGAACCGCAATTTTGACCAACCCCTCCCCCGCCCGTTACCCAGTCATCGATAGACTGCATCATGCAATGTGCTAAGGGTAATTGCAACGGCACACTGCTTAAAAAGGCGGCCTCTTGACAATGCAAACCACCGGGGGAGGACACGGGCGGATTCCGCGCAATCATATATGTGTTGGAGCACAAGTGGAGACGGACCGGGGACATGAGAAAATCTTACTCGCGGTGGCAGGAGCGCCATCCATACTCAAGATGGAATTTCTTTCCTTTCCGGAGGGGAAGGCAAGCCTGGGCTAAGAGGAGAGTTGTGACGGGAAGAGCAGCGGTTGTCTCGGACGGGGGTGTGCGTGGATCGAGACGGGTCTGTCGACGACCTGAACGAGGGCTTTCTTCGCATGTCTTTCCACCCTAGCTCTTGCACCACCGGAGTCGCACATAAGCAGACGTCAAGTAGGCCCATCCCGATAAACGCAGCCTGAAGAATGCATCCGCAACGGGTGGAGCAAGCCGCGCATCGTGGAGACTAGCGACACATTATTTTACACATTATTAGCAAGCAGAATAAAAACGAAACTTGTGTATTGTATGAATTTAATGGTGTTGTTATGCTATCAATTAGGACCATGTACATAATTGGAGAGGTTGGAACAAATGTTTCACGGCGTATTGCCTACTCCTAAGAAACTGTACTATTCTGAATATGGGACCGCCTAGAGACCACAACCGTGGACTAGGTATTCTTGTAAACAATTTCGATTTCAATTTCACTTGGATGGCCCGTCGCCCCTTGCCTCTCGAACGCCGGCTAGCCTAATTTGGTGTGCACCCCGGTTCGGGGGGAGCGGGCAGTGCATCGTGTAGGTCTAACAACATTTTACATATTATTCTTGATAAGGGAATTTATCTTCACTTATACAATTTTTTTGATTTTTTCTTAATGGTACTAATGCTTAGGTGGGGAAACTATGGCAATTACTGCGATTACTTGATGTTCTTATCCCCAGCCTAAGTAACTGCGACACACACACACACACACACACACACACACACACACACACACACACACACACACACACACACACACACACACACACACACACACACACACACACACACACACACACACACACACACACACACACACACTCATTTCAGAGAGGTGTGTCTTAAGGCGTAGTTGGTCGTAGTATCAAAGAGTACGAGACCCAATGGAAGCTCCAACGTGTCCTAGATGGCAAAATGTTGATGCCCGCTAGACATTATCCGTCCAATGTGCTAGTATTGTTGTCAATAAATTCCAATGTCGCTTGATGTCGACCCGCGCTGCTGCATCCGAACCGATCCCGGGGGATCGGACAAGGTGTGACGAGTACAGTCATGCAACAGTACATTGCAGGACATTGTACAAGTACTCGTTACGAATTCAAATTCGTGCTTTTCCACATGACGGACGTATACTCGTGGGTACGTCGCTACTGCAATATTGTAATGGTGATGATGCTACAGTACGACCAGTACCTCCCGGTACGTACAGATATGCATAATTAATCTAACCAGCCAGATGACGCGCCAGAACGAGCTCTTCGATGCAGAAGGAGCCGCGTCGTGAAGCCCAATGCTAGGCATGCCGCGTCTCGAGACAGATGACGACGGTTAGACAACCCTAACGCCTGACACGTAAGCGTAGCTTGCAGGCGTAATCAATCTGGGCAGAAACCTATTTAAGCCCAGTGCAGTAGAGGGAGGTGACAGAACCTTTTAACAATTCCATTGTTCACTTACCACATCTACTGCCTAAGTACAGCAGTGAAACATCTTTCACCATTGCCTCTCGACAACATCATTTTGCCATCTCTTGCAACGACAGAACTAGACAGACTAGAACAGATTTGTGCTAGCGTTTAGCTTTCAGAGGCTAACCGCCACACTGGTTTCGGAGCTCTTTTGTCGACGCACGCTTTCGTTGCTCATTGACTTGCTCGACGTTGTCTGATTGATTTGAGATGGCTTCTCTAGGACCCGGACATTACGTGGTGTTGGTAATTCACGTTAGAGGAACTAAACCGTCGAACTTGAAGCTGGTATTACAACGTGAGCCTTGTTCTGGTAAAACTTGGTTCCCAGCTGGCTCTGTCTTACCTAACGAAGAGCATGTCGACGCTGCTGTTCGTGAGTTACACGAGGAGACCGGTCTTGTTTTGACACCGGATAATTTAACGCTATTGAGTGGTGATCCAGTCCTAGTTACGCTACCTCAAGGACGACAACTTGTCTACGTGTACTCGGCTTCTATTCCTGTTCTGTTTGCTACTAACAATTTACGCACACGTGCTCAGGTTGAGCAGGCTGTTTTAGCACAGTCGACAGTTAATCCGGATGGTACTTACGTCGTCCCGGAAACAATCGGTATTGACGGTCTGACCCTTACGCCCGCTCAGAAGGGGTTACTTCGTGATGAGAAGCACAAGAGTGAGTTACTTCACTTTGGTTACGTGACTCAATGGGAATCTTTTCTCCGAGCACTCTACCAACATGTTCCAGTCATGCAAGACGACACGACTATCCCGAGACATTTCCACATGTACTCCCGGTTTACGACGGTTGATTCTGGTCATGTCTGGCTCTTAATTCGCGGACACATCAACCAACTGACTGGTGAAGGGCCTACAGATTTACGAGTGGGAGTGCCGATGCCTACTCACAACCTGACTGGACTACGTGTTACCCTCACGGAGACACAGCGTAAGGCTGCAATTAATTCACCTCTACAGAATGGCCGTGTAGCTAATGAACTGGAGGATTGGCTTGAAGCTCAGCCTCAGCGTTTTCTCATGCTTGGGATTTCGCCTGATTCATACGACTCAGTTATATGGGTTACTTCACAGTTCGCTGGACATTTGAATGGGTGGTGGCTAAACCGGAAAACTCAAGCTGCTATTCCATCTACGTACAACGAGCTTGTTCCGGAGTTACGCAATTCAACATTTCTTCCGAACATTAAGGACGACGCAATTAACGCTTTGCTCAGCTTCACGCAGAGCAACACGATGAGTTACGCGCTCTACACTAAGCAGTACAACGACTACTTACGTCGGTCTCGTGAGCATCTGACAGCTGATGTACAATATGTGCGCTTCATTAACGGCTTAGCGAACTCTACGTTGAAGAACCATGCGAAGTCACACCGAGCTCAGAAGGGGTACCAGATTACGCTGGTGGAGCTGCAAAATTTCTTGAATGACGTCGTTACAGATTCGCCGGAACTCGGTAATGTGAAGTCTACTGCTGCGCCATCTGCCCAGCCTACACGCAAGCGCAATTTTGAGGACCCTCTCAACGAAGCCTCTAACATCTGGAAGCGTAACATAGGTGGCCGTGGTCGTGGCCGCGGACGTGGACGTGGTGGAGGCAACAGTGGTGGACGTGGTCAATCATCTGGCCGCGAAGACTTCAACACACTCGCAAAAGCGATGACACCAAAGGAGCGTAAGCGTCACATGGAGGAGGGACTCTGCTTCAAGTGCCACAAGAAGGGACACCGACTGTTCCAATGCCCAGAGTGGAAGGGCAAGGCACCGATGGAATCTAAGAAACAGTGATAGTGGCAAGGCTGCTCTACCAACGAACTGGAGCAGCCGGCTACATCTACTGTTCGTTCTGAAATATTGTTAGCGACAGAGGTCGTCGAAACACGTTCGGCATCTCCATCGACTACAATCGTGACACCTGCAACGTTAGTAGCAGGTCGTCGTCGTCGGACTAAGCAGAGACAGAGTCGTAAACCTGTAACCAGACGTTCAATTGATTGGAAATTGGTTGACTCAGTCTTTGACCCTCTGCATGCACGATTCAACTTTACGTTGGAGGGATGTGCTGATGATGAAGGTCTAAACTCGCACGGTGACTTACCTCACTGTTCGCCGAGTGACTCGATTCTAGAGAGAGACTTGATAGGAGAACGGGTGTTCATCAACCCACCCTGAGAGTTAGCTGAACAGATTGCGCAGCATTTTGAGGATTGTCGTCGAACATCTCCGACATCTACGATGGCTGTTTTTGTACTACCGAAATGGGCGAAATTTACTCAAGTGACTAAAAACTGGAAACTCTACCAAGAATTCCCAGCGAGAACACAGCTTTTTACTCGTCAGTCACTGGAGAATCCAGCGCAACATGAGGTGGTTGCTCCAGCTCCTTGGCATGTACAACGGTGGTTAGTCGACGCAGATTGTGCGTTTAACGACTCGACAACACATGCAACATCTGATCAACCCAACTCGGTACATGTACCTCCAGACGACACGGAAGCGTCCATCGCTACGCTGCGACAATTTTCTTCGCCAGCTACAGCCCTTCTGACTGACCTCACGGAAGCTCGACCGTTAATTCGAACTGAGCTGACTGTGAAAACTCCTGAAGGCGGACACCAAATTTCTGGATTAGTGGACTGCGCTGCGTCGCTTGATTTTGTGTCAGAAGACTTTGTACGACGCTTTGCTTTACAGACTCGGAAGTCTGCGACTAAGACCCCAGTTCGACTCGCCAACGGACAACGAGTGACTTCTACGACAGTTTGCGATGTCACTTTTGAGCTGGCTCGACACGAATTTCACCGGACTTTTTACGTCTTACGTGATTTACGTACAGTTGATTTAATCCTGGGTTTACCATGGCTTGATGACGAACATGCCTCTTTACAATTTGGTACAACCAGGGTTTTTACAATGATGGATGGCACAGCTGTGGAGACTACGCTCGAGGAACGACGCCCTGAGTGTCTACTAATGTCATCTACTAAAGTTCAAAAACTCATGCGCAAGACGCACCGCAGCAGGGGACGTCATGCTGAATTTTACATCATTGAACTTACGTCAGCCACTGAACAACAGACAGACTTTCACAATGGAGAGGAGCTAACTGAAGAACAACGTGACAACTTCCGGTCGTTACTCTTTGATGATTTCCCGGAGTTACTGCAAACTGTTGACTCTCCACTTGTAAGCCGATAGTAGGATCATCCCATTGAAACAATTGGCCCGATGCGACGCCAACGTCTGAACAGATTGTCACCCGCAGAGCGCGTTGAGCTAAATAGACAGCTCAAAGACGCAGTGGAGGCTGGTCTGGTCCGTCCCAACTACAGTGAATTCGGCTCGCCAATTCTTTTTGTGGGGAAAGTTGATGGCTCGCTACGTCTGTGCATTGACTACCGTGGCCTTAACGAGGTTACGCGTAAAGATGCTTACCCACTTCCGCGTGTGGATGATACTCTTGACGAACTTAAGGACGCGAATTTTTACACACACCTCGACCTCGCCTCTGGATTCTGGCAAGTTCGAGTGCGTGATTAGGACGTTCACAAGACGGCTTTTCAGACACCTGATGGTTTAATGGAATGGGTCGCCATGCCGTTCGGCCTGTGCAATGCACCGGCCACATTTCACCGGATGATGAATGACATACTTCGCGACTTTTTACACAAGTTCGTTACAGTCTACCTCGATGACGTCTGTATCTACAATCGAACTCTGGAGGAGCACTTGGAACATCTACGTCTCGTGCTACAACGATTTAAGCAAGAAGGGCTGAAATTACGCCTTAAGAAATGCTTCTTCGGACTGCAAGAGATGGAGTACCTCGGCTATACTGTGTCAGCTGGTAAAATTTCGGTTTCCACAAAGAAAGTCGAGGCTGCTGCAGACTGGCCAGTGCCCAAGACGCAGAAGGAGGTTCGCAGTTTCGTACAATTCCGCAACTATTCGTGCGGCAAAGTAAGGAATTTTTAAGCCTCCCAATTTGTGGGTTTTGACCTATAACCCACCCGCATCAAGTATCGTAACGGCACATGGTATCACAACCACATGCTCCTGTGGAAGGTGGGGTTCTTCCCGGACCGTGGCACGCCTACATACAATGATCGGACTCACCGGGTATCGAACCCGCGACCTTCTACGCATTAGGCGTGCGCTTTACCGGCGCACCGAAAAAGCATAGTTGACATATGTGGCCACATACCACATATGTACCAATCTACGACACTACCACGGCCCCCCCTTTCTCTCCCCGGACCGCAGCCCGGCTCCGAGACCAATGTGGAAGGTGGGGGTTCTTCTTGGACCGTGGCACGCCTACATACAATGATCAGAGTCATCCCGGGTATCGAACCCGCGACCTTCTACGAATTAGGCGTGCGCTTTACCGGCGCACCAAAAAAGCATAGTTGACATATGTGGCCACATACCACAAATGTACAAATATACGACACTCCCAAGTTTACGGACAAGAAGCATGGATTAAAAGCTCGCATATTGTGTCGCCGACTTCGGGAGTATTTAGCATGTAAAGTTTGAAAGAAAGTCATGGGCGGCCAAATCAAGTTATGCCTCGAAATCGCGACCGGTCACCAAACCCTAATGCGTCGGATCATAGCTGCGATAGGCCCCATTTGTGTTCCGTATACCCCTTAGATGCACCGTCAACATAATTTTCGGTCTGCCTTTTCAACGACCTAAAGTACAGTTAAGCCCTTGAAAACTTTTATGCAAAAAGTTCGCACTTTGTGAAAAGCCATGTTTCACTGGTAACGGAGTTTATGGAAAACGTGGAGTCAAGGGCGGGGATTTACGGCACCAACACTTTGTTTGTATTGTTGTAATTCGATTTGAATTTCAATAGCCCACCCCGCTTAGCTCCGTTGCCCACATCGAGAAGCCGCCTACCTCGATATGCTTGGCACGGCTACATGCATGGTTACAAGCTAGCGCTCACCACGAAAAGTTGGAGGTGGTTCCCATAATTCCACGAGGTTGCAAGTGCAGGCGCGCGCCCCCCTTCACGCGGGGCGCCGCCTCGTGGAAGTCAAGCGGTCCACAAAATAGTTGACTAGCGTTGTCTCCCGCCAATTTTGTATTACATTATCATTGGAGTTCTTCGACGCCCGCCGGCGGTGGCCCCGGAAGGGGGTGCGCTCGTAGGTTCGTCGGTAATCACCCCCATCTCCTCGTGGAAGGCGTTGGTAACCCTATTGCCGTGCCAAGCTTGGCGGGGTGAATCCGGCACCTGCGATCCACGCGATCAAAAAATGTCGGGAAGACATGCATGTACGGAGGGCTTTTCAAAGCAATTCATGTACAATACGAGCACCAAATCCTCTTGCTCGGGCCGTCCGATATGTTTTTTCAAGACTAAGTACTTCATATATATCCGATAAGATGTCGCCCACCTTGGGGGGGGGGTGATGTATTTCGATAGCAAATGGAGGCGAGGAGAATACGGCCGGTTCAGCGGTGGGTTGTGGGTGTTGGGGCGTGGGGGGGGGCGGACAGCCGGAAAGCATCACCATGTTAGGGCGCTTGCTAGCCGTAGGCTAGCCATGAAAATATCAAGCATTCTTAGCTAGCTCGGGGGTGAGTCACGACGCGGAGCATGCATGAGGAACAACCACCGCTGGAAAAACCCTACCCCCCTCCCCCCCCCCCTTCACACACACACACACACACACACACACACACACACACACACACACGCACACACACACACACACACACACACACACACACACACACACACACACACACACACACACACACACACACACACACACACACACACACGCGCGCGCGCGCACATCACACATATTTACGTCATGGTACGTTTTGCCAAACATGTCACCTTGATGATAATTTTGCCAGAAGATCACGCGAGGCCTAGACGGACTGAGCGCGAAAGCAGAGACGAGCGCCATGCTCTTCGCTATTTCCGGTATAGAAGGCTCGGACTACTTAGAGATGACCTTTGGTGATATAAGGTGGAGGGATGTGCCCCATTGCGTTACAAGTTAGGTGTCATAGGGATGTGACGCGCTGTTACTTAGGGTAACATTTACTGTAGGGGATGATGTCCCGTAGACATGGAAGTTGCGTTTGCAAATTTCTGGATTTAGATAAATCGGACCACTTATTAGCAAGCCTTATGTGCAGCGCTTTTCTCATGCTCGTCATGGTACTTTGGGTTCTTATCTTCGCGAAGCTTTGCAAGAGGGCAGTGCTGATGCTGTGGCATGCCTTCCTGTTCCTTGGGCTTAGGCCTATGGGATTTTCCCCTCCTTTCTCCTTTTTGCTTGGTGGTTACCACTTCTTTGTTGTGTAAAAAAATCGTTATTCATTAGCAAGTTCTTGAAGCCGGGTTGTACTACCCATTCCGCTTTGTTCATGTAATCCAGTGTATAAGATTGACAAACTGACGTTCAGTACATAAAGTGCATGTAGATGTATGTACGCAAATAATCTACTGCTCGCCGGACTGCGCGCGCGATGCTGGTGCTTGCCACGCCGGACATATATATGGCGTCGTCGTCCCTTCATAAAATATCGCTATCGCCCGTTGGCCGACCTGTGTCAGCAACCTGCAGCAAGGACATCGGAGGTGCTACATTCTGTGGCTGCTCTAGGACCGGGAATGCGAGCGTCAGTCTCCAGCATACTGTACTATCGGCTCGAAGTCACATAAGCTCAGGGGTTAGTGACGCAAGCATCACTTCAGAGGAACTTGGTGAGCGCGGGTATCTCGGCAGTCGGTAGTCGTCGAACCACCGCGCCGGTCCAAGTATTGCGGTGCAACCGAAATAATCGCCGCGCCGCAATAAGCCATGATGCTCGGGATGGACGCCACACGGGGTTTAAAAGCTCCCACAGCACCAACCCAGGGCAAGCATGCCTGACTTCACTGGGCTGGATAACGCTAGAACTGACAGTTACAGCTCTCACTCGCCGAGAGGCGGGGTAACTCACGGCTGTTGCATCTTTCACCACAGCCCTTATTCCAACCAAAAAAGCTAATTGCTATCCCAAGTGGCGGTTAAGACTGAAGACTCAAGATAGGCAGGCGGCCAACAATCCTCACGTAACAAAGCCGATAGGCTGTGTGAACTCGTTGAATTTGCCTAAAGGTTCTGAGCGTGATAGCGATTTGAGGCATGGGTCGGGTGTCGCCTGGAGGAGTGTCTGCCAGTGCTGACGGTTCGGCGGAGTTACGTCTAAGACGAGCCGAGATGCGGGCGGCTCAGCAGCACGAGCCGGTGCGTTCCAAGCTCGATACCTCTCCAACAACGGTTGGGTATAAAGTAAGCGCACTGAACCTCCGTATTATTTTCCTGCTGGCTGTGCATGGGGATGAAGAAATGGAAGGTCGAGTCACCGTCAAGCGGAGTTTCGAGGATGTGTGTTGCGTCTTTTTCTACTTCGCTCCCGAGGCGTAAAGTTGTTTTAATCTCGGATTACGCTGCTGTGTGTTGTCAACCTCACCAGGGTCCTAAAACGAAAGCGGTGGGTAGCCCGAGACTACCTCCGAAATCGCCGCGGGGTAGAAGTGGGCGCCCCGCTTGGAACGCCAGCCCCAAGCCGGCGAAACAGAACCGCGACAGCCCTTCAAAAGTCAGCAAGGCAGGCTCGGCTCGGAAGCAGACCGCTGTGTTCACCTGTGGTAGCCCGACGGAGAGCATCTGCGGCTTGGGTGACGACTTGGGTTGTTTCAAGCCAATCGGTACGCCATCAGCGCAGCGGAGGTCGGAAGGCTTGCGTCGCGCTTCTTATAGTGTTCCGTCTCCAGCAGAGCCGGCAGACAACGACGAGGAGGCAAGCGAGGTGCCGACGCCCACTCAGTGCCTCACGCCACGGGAGATGACGACGACTTCGCCCATCCACGGAGTGGCGAGCAGCGAGGCAGGGAGGGGGAGTACCGGCCGCAGCGTGGTTCGGACCTCGGCGCGGCGGGCCTCTTTGATGGGTGAAGCGGCTGCGTTGCTCGCGCGAAGCAGCGAGCTTCGATGCAGCATGGAGCAGCTCGTGGGTCGCGCGAGCTCGGAGGAACGCGAGTGGCGAAGTCCAGCCACAAAACCGACTTTCAGGCCGCGCGCCAGCCGAGACCGTCACCTACTGCAGCTGCCGGACGAAGAGCGCGCGAGTCCCGTGGCTGATCAGCAAGAGGTAGCGCGACACCATACGCCCTTCATAATTCGTATTTTCAATTCTGTGCGCGCGCGGGCGCGCGCGCTCGCGTGTATGTGTGTGTGTGCGCGCGCAGGCGCACGTGTTCGTTCTGTATTAATAAGTTCATTGACGTTTTTAATTAGGTATCTATTTAGGGCAAGCCAAGTTCAGATTCATGTTCTGGCTGTCTATGTTTAGGAGGTCAAGATCCGAAGTAGTGAGGCGTACTATGCGTGGCTGGATTCGATGGAGGCAGTACAGCGCGCGACGTACTTTGTACATTCTCCCGCCGCCGCGCCCGACTCGCCGGTACAGCTGACGGCCTCCGCCTCATCCGCGCTGGACTACGCGGGCGCGTTGGCCGCGGCGGACAAGGAGGTAGCCAGTCAGCATTACGAGGCTGACGAAGGCGCGCCGAGTGCGAGCGGCGGTGAGGAACCGGCAGGGTCGCAGCAGGAGGGGGGGGGAGGCGGCGCGGAGGGCGGCCCTGCACGGCGACTCCACCTCTCGCCGTTGCGCGGGTCGTTGCCAGCCAGGCAGCCCGGGTGAGCGTGCGCCCGTGCTTTTCGTCTATCGACACAGAGTAATAATTGGGGGACGCTGCATACTGTCTGTCAATTGCGCATTTTAATTTATGTGCGGGAAATTGGTTTTATTTATTGGATATGCTATGGCAATCGTAAATATTTGGTTTTATTTGTAGATGAAAATACAATTACTATTCTTGACTTAGTTAAGATCTGAACATACGACGACTCGAATAAATTTGCGGTATATCAATCGTTATTCAGTATCTTGCAAGTTTTATGTTTATTATGGGCTTGCTTGGTAAGTTATACATTTATTTAACTCATAAATTGAATGGAGCTTTTATTTAGTGCTTTATCCGGGCCTGCTATTGAAATGGCAATTGTTTGGGGCTATTTTTCGGTCTTCCTTTTTCTGGTATATTTTTTTGAAAGAGGAAGCAGTGGGAATGTATTAGTTGTGTGTGTGTGTGTGTGTGTGTGTGTGTGTGTGTGTGTGTGTGTGTGTGTGTGTGTGTGTGTGTGTGTGTGTGTGTGTGTGTGTTTTTAGAAGGCTCCGAACGACTTGACTTTCAAAGGCACTCGATAATGTCGACACTCCAAACTCTAATGCCCGAATAGTAGCCACGTGTTTTTTTGCTGCATTAGTCTATGCATGGTAGAATATGCGTAGTGGAAGGTGAGAGGTTTCTGCGATTCAAAGTGCAACGATTTGCGTTTTCAGTACGAACATAAGTTTAGGAAAAATACCAGCATGATGAAATGAATTACAGAAAGCACCACAGACACAAGGAGACAGGGGAATAGGGGGGATCCAAGAGGCCGAGCGTGACGAGGGGGTCACGGGATCCATTCACGAACTATACGAACATCAGATCACTATGCACTACGCATCGATTTTCAGACCCTATGACACATATATCATGAATAGAATTGCAATTCGCGGCAAAGACCTAATTGATTCAGCCATAGTCGCTAGGATATTTTTCTCCGTTGTAAAACTCAACGAGTAATATGACCTTACTAAAAATGTTGCCCGACCTCAGGACGCTCCTTCCCATCCCACTACTGACATGAATCAATGCAATTCTATGAATTGCTCAAATGTGACGAAGAAATATGTATCGCTATTGCTATTGTTGTTGTTCAGCCATTTTGTACATTTTATTATTTCTTTGAGACGCCCCTGACGGACTGAACGACCGGCCGCCATTGCCCTCAGAGCTTACACCGGGCGGTCGGACGGTACGGGCGGGGCGCCCACCCGCCGGTCCTTGGTCTCCCTATTTGGATCCTCAGCGCCCCGTCGAGGTCCCGCACGCTTCGCGCTAGACGCGCTAGGCCTCATTGTGGTAATGGGCGCCTCCGCACTGATCTCCAACGTCGGAATCCGCCTGGCACTACGCGGCGGCGGCAGCGACGATAGAGGCATCCGTCCGGGCGCCGTGCGCGTGGCTTCGCAGCGGCTCGTGCCCGTTTCTGGTCCCCAGCCGCACGAGGTGGTATGGTACCCGGAGCCAAACCGTGGGTTTCCCAAAACCCGTGCCTCCATCGTGACACCACCTTGAGCGATGATTCTGGATAGCGACGGTTCGCCTACCGCGGTACCCGGGTACCGTAGATGTAGATATATCAGCTCGCGCGTTGCCAATAGCCCCGTGCTTTTTTTGCCGGCCATCGCGCAGCCGTTCACTGTACATTTTCACTACCTGGTATTCAATTCGAGTCTCCAGTGCTCGTCAGACAAGCACCGTGCACGACGTCTTGGCAACCCAGTGTTTTCTTGCCGGCCAATCAATCGCGCAGCCGTTCACTGTACATTTTCACTACCTGGTATTCAATTTGAGTCTCCGGTGCTCGTCACACAAGCACCGTGCACGACGTCTTGGCAACCCACTGTATTTTTGCCGGCCATCGCGCAGCCTTTCATTGTACATTTTCACTACCTGGTATTCAATTCGAGTCTCCAGTGCTCGTCACACAAGCACCGTGCACGCGTCTTGGCTACCCCATGTGTTTTTGCTGCTGGCCAATTGCGTAGGCAATTTACTGTACATTTCCACTACATGGTATTAGTCATTCAGAGTCTCCATTGCTTGTCATAGAAGCACCGTGCGTATCTTGGCGCCAAGTAGCGAGCGACTATACGTCGACGTTTCGGAAGTTTTATGTGCTACAATAAATGCGATGCTTCTTATGGAAGATTGATAACCCTTGCTTGTCATCTTTCCATCCATTTAGTCGCTTCACGGCCCTCCATACACCTCCGATTACCGGTCACTACTCTCGACGTCAGGCACGAATCGGGTGCACACTACGCTGTCAAGAATAGGGTAACTAGTTACTTGAATAACTAAGAAAGGCTCGGTAAAAACCCTCGCGCCACGATCGAATGAATAGCGAGAGCCACGCAATGAGCGCCATTATTAGCGATATATCTTCTTCGCACCTGTACCGTTCAGTCGCATGACATGATTTTCCGTAGTCGAGCAGCAAGTATATCATCGTCACGGTGGTTCCTCATCAACATGCAGCACTGTGAAGAAAGACGAGCAATGTATCAATGCGAAATGACAGAATAATATATTTCTAAATACGAAAAAGCTCAATCATGCTTGTGCGAGAAAGTTAAATATCAATCCAGCTCGTCGAGGCTGACGCTGATATTTGCTCCTCCGTCTTCCTCTTCCACCTCGTCATAATCATCCCTCACCACCACTTCTATTTTATGGCCGCCCCAGCCCTCACTCTGAGCAGCATAAGAAAGTGTCTCAGCCTTCAACTCGACCTCCGTAGCCAGCTGCGCTTCGAGCTCCGATTCCAGCGACGCCTGTGCCGTTGTTAAGTCCTCGATAGGAACCGACGCCGAGCTCTCACGAATTTGAACACCCTCTCCTGCCAACGCCTGTCTCGCTTTGCTCAGCTCCACTGGCTCCTCCTACGCAATAAGGTCAGCCAGTCAGTCAGTATGTGCAACAATTGCCTGTTTCAAATCAGCTTGCCCGAAAGTCACTGACAGTCCAACTCCGGCATCTTTTTTATATATGCACGAACTATTATACTATAACGGCACGAAAACTATACTTCTCTTTTATAAAGTTCCGGCGGCAGACTCACCTCTCCTCCGCGTGCGCTATAAGCCGCCAGCTTCTTGCGCGCCTCGACCAGCTCTTCCGGTTCTTCGGGAACCTCCCACTCTCCGTCGCTCATGTCGTCAAATGCGGGGTCGGTGTCGCCGGGCGGCAGCCCCAAGGCCTCGCGCCGTTTCCGGAAGCCCTCCGCTCGAACCTTCATCATAAACTCGTGATTCCGCCGGTCGGCCTCCTCCTCGGCCTCGCGGTGCTTACGACGCGCCTCGCGCTCGCCTTCCAGCCCACCAGTGACCCTGCGCATCGAAATGAGGAGCAGAATGAGCAACAAAATCCAGCAGCAGATTTTTTATCAGCCAAATATGCGCGTTGTTTAGCATAATCTGGGAAATAATGGTATAGGACAATCTGCCACCACTTTCTAAATTTAGATTCAAGATTTCATATACGGTAAGATCAGTCTTGGTTGACATTAATGTTTGTAAAACTACAAGTGAAGCAAAGTGTGCTGATCTGAAGACTCGTAATAAATAGCCTTGTGACACATCCTTGAGAGGAGCATTTCAGAGCTACCTATTACTGACCACGAATGACCCGCCACTGATAATTCAACGGCAAATGTGTAAGAACGCATTTATTGTTCTCAAAGATGAATTCTCCCGAACTGTCGACCCCCCTTATCTTGTCTCCTGCTTGTCCCCGCGTAGCAAAATGTTTTCACAGTGCAAAAAGGCTGTGTGTGTGGTGGGGGAGGGGCGAGGTGGTGCGTGTGTGTGAATGTGTGTGTGTGTGGCTGTGTGTATGTGTTAGTAAATTTGTGCGTGTGTAAATCTGTGTGCTTGCTTTTGTGTGTGTGTGTGTGTGTGTGTGTGTGTGTGTGTGTGTGTGTGTGTGTGTGTGTGTGTGTGTGTGTGTGTGTGTGTGTGTTTATGTAAATTTGTGTGTGTGTGTGTGTGTGTGCATGCGAGAGTTCTTGTGTGCGTGTGAATGTGTGTGCGTGTGTAAATTTATGTGTGTGTGTGCGTGTGTGTGCATGCGATAGTTCTTGAGTGTGTGTGTGTGTGTGTGTGTGTGTGTGTGTGTGTGTGTGTGAATATGTAAATATGTGCCTGTGATGTTTTGGAGTGAGTAGCAGGAAAAGGTGCGCACCAGCCCTCTGCACACTTGCGCTCCAACTCAAACACAGGCCGGTCGTCGAGGTAAGTGAGGCCCGGCAGGGCGGCGATGATGGACTTTCGGTAGTTGCGAATGGAGGACACGATGGGGTTGCCCTTGAGGTAGAGGCAAGTCAGGTTGGGCATCGCCTGCACCACCTCCATCAGCTCCTCCTTCGTGCCGTCAATTCTGCGTAGATTAGTTACACAAATAATCAGAAAAGGGGGGCAATGTGAATCTTTCTGTCTATTTTACTGCATCTGATCAGAAAAGAATGTGACATGTCTCACCAAAAGAATCGCTCAAGGGAAAAAACAATTCCAGCGTGAGTAAAAGGTTGAATAATGGAGGAAATGCTGTTGCTTAGAATTTTAGTTGAATTGCTTCCAAAATATATATCGCGGTAAATCATCGAAAGCTGAGTTCACACGAATGCACTGCATTGCACCGCATAGCAATGGCATACTGATAGGGAGGGCGTGTTTCTTTCCAACAGAACAAAAAAACTGGTAAAGATATGCAAACGTTGTAAATAAAGTTTGCACTCCCAAAGAACTGGTTGGCGAGTATTTGTTTCAGATCAATTCATGTGCAGCGTTGGGAAGGTCAAGTTCTCCAGAAGGGGGAGTGGAGGAGGTACCTGTTGTTGGAAAGGTCCAGCACGGCGAGGGCCTGGCACTCGGCCACATGCTTGACGGCCTCCACGCTGGCGAGGCGGTTGTTGGTGATGAGCAGCGTGCGCAGCTTTGTGAGGTGAGACAGGCGCTGCAGGCAGCTGATGTTGTTGTTGCTCAGGTTCAGCGTGTCTAGCTCCTCAACCCCCTCCAGCCCGTCGATCTCCCAAATCATATTCTGCTGCGCAAACCTGAGCCCAAGCATGCAGACCAACTGCAATGAATTCCTAAACAGTTAACGTATTGAGTGAGATTGATTGATGTACAAATAAATTGGCGTCAGATTATGCCAATGCGTTACTCAAAGAGCAAAGCGTCCAGATTATGGTAAGCACACAAAATGATGGCTGCAGCAGGTACGGATCATTGACATCCCATGACGGCTTCGTGGCTGTCTTGCTGGAGCTCAGACGTGGGTGATTTGTGAATGGGCAATGCGGAAATGAGGTAAACTATAAAAGTAATTCAAGAAACACATTCTAACAAGTGAACAGCCAACGTGAGCAGCGTAAAGAGGCATGAAAGCACGAGGTACTGCCTCATGGAGCAGACAGTGACCCAAATGCTGCACCTGCCTGGGTGAAATGTACCGAAAATAGGTTGAAAGAGGGCAAGTCTGATTTGTGTGCGTAAATTGGGGGATTACTTACAAGCAACGAAGCTCCGGTAACGGGGGGAGTCCCTGCAGGCTGTCCAGCGCGTTGCCCTCGAGGAAGAGCGCACGCACCGCGGTGTAGGGCTCCAGGTTCTCGATGGTGTGAAAGCCCTTAAAGTTGAGGTAAAGCTTGTCGTTGAGGTACGGCGTCTTGTAGAGCTTGTGCTCCTTGCAGCACTGCTCCAGAACCGCCGGACTCATCTCCATCCCGACCACTCTCACGAAACAAATAACACTACGAGTACCGAATCACAGCACGGTCATCAGGCACTTCGGACAAAGCGCAAAACATTTAACGTATCTACTTCACCGCTCTGCATACAGCACGCGCTGCTGCTGCTCCCGCCAAGTTGTCGGGATTTTCTCCCACACGACGACGGGAAAGCCGCGGGGGAAAACACACTCCTCCTATAACCGCCTCCACGCAACAACCACAAGCAGTTTTCCTTGATACTCATGCACGCGGATAATAAATCGCAGCCCCAAGCTTTTCGACGTGGTAGCGCCAGCGCCTGGTGACGGCGCTACCTGCACCGCACATATGCCGCGGTCGCGTCGACGATTGGGCTGCGGTGCTGACGGTTTTGTGTCTTGGGCCGCGGTCGAGGGAATCAGGGACCTGTGGCCTACCTCGGCTCCTTTGTGCGATAGCGGGAAATTCAGCGCAATGCTTATTTTCCTGACGTAGGACCTGTGCAAGTGACAGTGCTGTGGGGCAAGTGCAGAGCGCGAACTGAGACGCGTGGGGCGCGGTAGGTGGCATGTGATGCAGTGTGTCGCGCCGCGGGCGCGGCAGCGACGGTTTCTGTGCGCGGGCCGGGCTGACTGTATTAATATTAACGAACTTCCATCACCGAATTAATTATGTAAGTAATTTTCGTGGATGGGTATCTCTCCCTTCAAACCTACTTACAAGATCAATTGATTACAAGAATAACACCATGAGCACGGACAGGGAAACTGGGAGGGGAAAACCTACTTACAAACATAAATATTTTTGAACACATTTCTTAGAGTCGCTCTACATAATGATATATGTTCTTTTGCGTGGCGTCACCCATCAATATTTTCCGCCCCACTTTTGCTATAAAAAGCATAATTATACATTTTTCCCACTTACTAGTGTGAGTGGGTGCCGTGTTCAGGTTTAGGGTTTTAGGTTTTTTGCTGTAGTCAGTTTGCATGTAGCTCCACCAAATTAAGCCCATTTTGAAAGTGAAGTGAAAATTGTTGTCACTTAAGAACTAGAAACAATCGGAACGAGTTGGTATAAAACGGCACAAGTCTCACTCACACCCAACCCCCCTTTTTTAGCAAGGGGTTGCCACCTTATAATTGAACAACATTTCGCGTCTGGTCGCTGGCTTAGCGCTGGCCCGGCAGAAAAGCCAATTCAATCTACACACCCAGGTGATTAGTAATTTAAACAAGAGGAATGCCGAGTAGGCACGGCCTTTCTAGACGGGCAGTTATAATAATGAGTTGTGACATGGCTGCAATTTTTCCATCCCAGAGAAATTAAGAATATGTGGCACCGCTGATTTTATTTTATTGTAATTTATTTTGATGTTATCCACGCAAGTTGTGGCGGCCAATGTTATCATAGAAATGCAGCTTAGAGTGTCCCCGTGTATCATCCATACAATAGCAAAGCAAACACAAGGAAGCAATGCATATGGTATGCTAAACATTGATAGGTTGTGTCTGCATTGGTCGCTTTCGAATTGTATAATCGATAACGGCAATAAGCGTCTCATCATTAACATTTCGATGACAATTATGGGGCTGCCAAATAAAGTTTACAGCATAATAACATTAAAAAGGACATCGACTTGACTCAATTATAATCCACACGGCTCCGGTCTCTGCCTAGCTAGACAATCAAGTTTCATGTTTCAGGAGTATACGTAGTATGTGCTGTCAATTTCCTTAAATTGTTATTTAATCACATGCCGGTGTGTCACGGTGTCTTCCTAATCCAATAGTTAGCATTTGCACGCAATTGTTCATGTGGAGACGGGACAAACGCTAACCTTCATTTATATCACCATATCTACATCCTATGATGGAATTACAAGATGTAAACAAACAACGTCAACGATGGTAAAGCAATGTCCAACTGATCTTGCTACTCAATGTCCTTTACTCACTTTTCGATGATGTTCCCATTCTCGTGTTGTATGTTTGTCACTTTTGTCGGCGCATGTTCTTTTTCAATTGCATAGACTTAAATAATTAGCGAAGTGCACAAGAACGAGAAATCGGTGGATAAATCAATCATGGCTGCATCCGCCGCGAATGCATGACATGCTACCGAAATTGGTCCCAAGTGATGGCTTCTCGTGAATAGAGGTTGCGAGCAATGTCTGTATAAGGGCCAACCCAGATGAGCGAAGCATTGGTATTTTGCTACCATTTTTGGGGAGCAAGATGTTGCCTTGCGCATGACAAAAGGTTGAAATATCATAAGCGTCAACAAACGAGTTGAAAATTTTAATGGCTGTGTAGCGTATGCTGTAGTAAGCAGTGATTGCATGGGACACGTATTATGAAATCGCTCTTGATGGTTGTGGGTCAGCATATCCGTCTCCCCTCGGAACCACACATTGCATCGCATAGCGCAGTCGGGGGATATGACAAATATGGAAATCAAGCACCATATCGAACCTGTCAAATTAGTCTAAACGAGGCAGAATTAATACGCTGACAATGATCCTTTTACTCCGGATTTATCAATGTCATTGTCATAATACTCGCACGGGGTGCATATATCAATACGGGCTAAATGAAGATGTATTCGAAGGGTGACCAGGAGAGAGAGGGCGACAACACTTCAACGTTTGAAGATGAGGCTCGGAAAGCATCGATACTGTTTTGTGTGTGCGTTTGTGTGTGTGTGTGTGTGTGAGAGAGAGAGAGATAGGGAGAGAGAGAGGGAGAGAGAGAGGGAGAAGAGAGAGAGAGAGGGATAGATAGAGAGAGAGAGATAGAGAGAGAATGTGTGTGTATGTAGTGTGTGGTTGTCAGTGAGTGTGTGTGTGGTGTGCACATGTGTGTGTGTGTGCAACTATGTGTGTGTGTGTGTGTGTGTGTCGTCTGGTAGACGAGAGGGAATTTTCGTCGGCGAGGGGAAACACTTTTCCACTTTTTCTTAACCAATTTGAGTAGCAGCACAAGTACGCGGATCCAGATGAGTATTGTCGACAATACTCAACTAACACATGAGGACCGCGAGCCGCGTCACTTACGAGCCGCGCACTGGCCATTTTACTGACGACCACTGTGAAACTGCGGTGCATGAAATGACGATTCTGCTCTCCTTCAGTTATCTCTGAATCTGCTTACATCTTTCCACAATAAGTAAAGCAGAGGACGGACGTGCCGCAGTCCATATCGAATCGGAAACAGTTGCACTATGCAAGTTTTCGCCCCAAACTTGTAATGAAAGTTCGCTGGGAAGTTGCCATTCGCATTTCGCAAGTGTTCGGGCAGCGCTGACTCGGGCGCTATCCAGGGTGGGGCGGAAGCTGCGAATAGCCACCATCGAGCCCCCTTTGATGTCTGACCCGCTTGTGTGACCCAACTCATCATCATCGTTTCCCGTTTCGTCTTTGCTTAATGTCTTGAATTGAAGAAAGTGCACAATCATCGCAGCACCAAGCCTTGTGCTCTTAGCACGACCCGGTCGTAATGTGACCCTTCTTTTCTTTCTTCGCGTCTCTACCGTTCTACCTGCTCTCTTCAACACCCTAAACCCAAGACCCCGCTATGCCGTCACGAATACTCTCAAGGTACCCGGGGCCGAATCGAAACCCGCTTCACCTCCCCTCACCATTGAATTTGACGCACAACGTGCTTGGCGTACGCAGTTGGCTGCAGTCGCATGCTCCCCCTTGCAACAAGGGGCGTTGTGGCTATTCGTCTAAGGATTGGCCGGTTGGGGGTACACCACCCTTGAAGGGTGTGCATGTGATCTACTTATACGCAGTGTATGTCATGAGACGGGCAACAAATGGCAGTCACGCCTGAACCGCCTCGCTATTTGCAACGTCTCTAACGATCGATCCAAACCTGGGCCGCCATGACAACCGCCCCAATACAAGGCCACTGTATGTAGGTCTACATCACTTGTCTTGTTACGTTTATGACATTTCCGTGGAACAGCACTACATGCACATTGAGGCGTTCTCAGACACACACACAAACACGCGCACATTCACTCTAAAACACACAGTCACATCTACACTCACAGACACACAGACAAGCACGCACATACTCACTCATAGACACATACACACACCTACTCAACCAATAACACGGGTTTAGGGTCACTCATAGACACTCACACAAACTTAGTCACTCACACACAAACACACTTACAGAATCACATATACACTCATTGACACTCACTAAAACAAACACACACACACACACTCATAGACAAACACGCGCGCGCACACACACACACACACACACACACACACACACACACACGCGCGCGCGCGCACAGATATGTCACTACAATTTACATAGAACGGGAAACAATCGCAATTTCACTGAAGAAATGAGACATGCACCATACTCACGAATGCATTACAATCTACGCCATTGGGTACGCGTCACGTCGCTGCTTTACATTCCCTGATGAGTGCACCCGCTTTTCTCCCAATGCCTCCTTCCCCCGCAGCCAGCCCCAGCCCTGCCATTTGCCGGGTGTACAGGCTTTGGAACAAAAAACAGCCGCGCTCACACATCACGCATGACCTCCCAATGCACACCCCACTGCATTTTACACCCACCCCCAGCGCATGTCCTGCCCTCAAACTCACGCTCACCTCGCTTACACCTCCGAGGGCTTGATGACGTCGTCGATCTTGAGGATCATCTTGCACACCTGCGTCGCCAAGAACAGCTGCTGCTGCTTTCCGATCAGCGTCTCAAACACGTTCTGCTCGCGCATGTCGTTGGTGCCGCGGTCCAGGCAGTCGATGCCCAGGTAGGGGTGGTCCTCCTGCAGCTGGCGGCTCTTCACGGCAGTCATGGACTCGATGGGAGGCAGGCCGCTGTTCTCAGCCAGCGCGAGCGGAATGTCGTCCAGCGCATCCGCAAACGCGCGCATCGCATACTGCTCCACGCCTGCAACCGCGTCAGCCGCTTTTTCCACCGCCAGCGCGCAGCTGATCTCCGACGCGCCACCGCCGTATACGATTTTGTTGCTGCGCACCAGGTTGCGCGCGACGCAGAGTGCGTCGTGCAGTGAGCGCTTGGTCTCATCCAGAATCATTTTGTTACCGCCGCGCACGTAGATGGTCACCGCCTGTAGCACAGATGATGAGTATTCGAATGTCAGTGAGACAAGAATTATGCCACTACCCTTGTTCTTAATGCGGGCTGTGTGTGTGTGTGTGTGTTTGTGTGTGTGTGTGCGCGCGCCTATGTGTGAGAGTGAATGTGTATAAGCATATGATTGTGCATGTGAGTGCATTTCTCTCTCTCTCTCTCTCTCTCTCTCTCTCTCTCTCTCTCTCTCTCTCTCTCTCTCTCTCTCTCTCTCTCTCTCTCTCTCTCTGAATGTGTATGTATTGTATCTACAGCTATCCCAATTGCTACGGTTCTATAGAGTTCCCACTATATTCTGCCTTTATGTGGAGGACTTCAAAACACAGCCCGTTACGAAAGATGTGTCTGACTGCACTCACGCGCGTGTATGTGTGTGATTACACTCATTTCAAATTTTCTATGGGAGAAGGTGAAAGGGAGAGGGAGCCGAGGGGAATTTGTGTGAGCCATACCTTGGAGTGGGGGCAGTCTTCGATGACGAGCACACGGTCCTTGGTGGTGCCAAAGCCGATCTCCTTCACGCTGCCCGCCTTTCCGAGCTTGTCGCTGCTCAGCTCACTGTCATTGCACAGACAGAAACAAGCTTCAGGGAGTGTCCAAATCGGTAAAAGAATGTTTGCGCATCACATTTGCTGAATGAGGCCTACATATTGCTGTTGTTGAAAATGACCTACGATGCCGATAACAAAGTGATCAGCGGAAAAGGTATGGAGGGGAATGTGTCCAATTCTTAGGGAATGGAGTGGCGCAGAGAGGGGAGAACGAGAAGAACTGCGTGCAGGCTAACTACGGTCAACATGTCGGGTGCTAATTATGATACTGTCGAGCTGCGAAGAAAATTTCATTTGTAAGAAGGAAACATGCACCGGGTGCCACTGCGTGTTAACCGATAAAAGAGCCATGGGGGGGGGGGGGGGGGGGGATCAGGGAGAAGATGGGATGAATGAGGAGGTTGAATGAGGGCTGGGTTTACGTGCTGCTAGCATCCATTGGGCGTGATGGAAGTGAATTTTGTGCAGTGGTGATGAAAGATGGATGCGAATGGTGTACCATTGCATTGGAATGGCTGAATGGGTGGGGGCACAAGAGACAGGGACAGAGGAGACAAAAGCCATCAGAGGTAGGTAAGGAGGGTAAGGGAGGCTTAAGACGTGCCTGAAGCGGGGCACGATGCGTCCACCAGTGGCCATGGCGATGAGTTCGATTTCGACGCCGCCCACCCAGCGCACGGCGGGCAGGTCGTGGTGGAGCAGCAGGTGGTTGGCCTCGTCGTCAAAGCCCCACTGGCAGATGACGAGCGTGGCGCCCGAGTCCTTGCACTGCTGCACCATATCGGTGAAGTATTTTTGCTCCGCGACGCGCAGCGCCTCAAACTTCTCCACGCTGTCGATATCAACCTTGTGCTTCGTTTTCGGCTTAGGCGGCTCGAACGGGCAGGTGAGGATAGCGATACGCGCGTCTACGATCTGCTTCGGCATCTGCGGGTGACTCATATCCTTATCGATCACAATACCGTTCACCAGCCGCGTGTCCTCCAGGTTACCTCCAACCTTGCCGTCAACCTTGATCAAGTCGAGGTTTACGTCGCCGCGTTCGAGGTCAGCGACCGCGAGTACGGCCTGGACGCACACCTCGGCCATTTCGCGCTTACAACGCGTCACGATCTTGGAGCTCAGCGTGGTCATGCAGGTTTTGATGAGCGGCTCACAGTCGTCCTTGGTGAAGTCGAAGGTCGTGGAGATTTTCTCGAGGTGCTCCGTCGCGATCTTGCATGCCATCTCGTAACCCTCCGCGACGCGCAGTGGGTGGATCCCGCGGTCCAGAAGCAGCGCCGCCTGCTCCAGCAGCGCCCCCGCCAACACCACCACCCCCGTCGTACCATCACCGATCTCAAAGTCCTGACTACGGCTAAGCTCAACCAGCAGCTTCCCAATCTCGTTCTCAACCTACGCCACGGGGGGAAAAAAGGCGCAGATCAATTTTAATTTTTTTCAAGAAACTCGGGAAAAGGCGCGCGTTCAGCGCGCGCGAGGTCGAGGCGGCCGCAGTGCTACCAACCTACCTCCATCTGCTCCAGGATTGTGGCGCCGTCATTCGTGATTGTCACGTCACCGTCACCGCTCTGAAGCATTTTATCCATGCCCTTTGGCCCAAGGCTACTGCGCATCACGCGCGCCACGGTTCGCGCGGCAGAGATGTTGGCCTTGCTGGCGTCTAACCCCTTCACGCGGCTCTTGGCCTCTTGCTCCCGCACAATGATAAAGGGTCGCCCATACTCATCAAAAGCGAGGGACATCCTGGCTTACAGGCCGTCACCCGCCTGTAGGGGTGGTTAAGTTTAGGTAAATTTGTGAAAGGCTGCTGGATCTTTCCTGAACAAGGAGACGGGACCCTCTGCCGTGGCGGCTCGCGAGGTGATCAGTGTGCTGCACACGCAAAGTACCAATATCTTAACCACTTACGACTTGGTCGCCGCGCCCAATATAAAGCGGCGGTGGTCCGCGGACGGCCGGCAGGCGGGCCGCCCCTCGACAATAATACATCATCCGAAGAAATAGCAGCAGCACCGTCTTAAACAAATAATTTCTACGGAATATTGAATGAAACACTTTTAAGGAAAATATTATCATATTATGAAAATTAGAGAATTCATACAATTATATCAGAAATATGATTGAATTAAACAAGTTTCTTATCGGATTGTTAATGAAAATATTAAAATAAAAACTGACCATTCCCAAACGTCCAGGAATTTCAACGCACAGCAATCATGTCGGCATAAATGATGTTATACATGTACCCGTACATGTTGCGGGATATCTCAAGCGAGCCAGAATGAATGATTGAAAATCATAAATTACATGATATATTCGGCTAATCAGTTTTGAAATTAATTGAAATAATCGCGTCAAAATCAATATACTCGGCTCCCCCCTAATTGCGTTCTATTCAAATGTACTTTACTCAGCTGCTCGGCGAGTGCGAGTTTCTACGGCATGCGCATGCCGACCGAACTCGACCTTGGCCGAGTCAGGCGAAACGCGAGGCACGTACATATTGCTGCCCCTGAAAGCCTGGACAACACCGACAAAGGACGAGAAAATCGTTGGGTTCTCGCGCTGCAGGCTGTATACAGCGAAGACGCGCTTCGCTAACTCGCGCCGTGTTACCGGAAACCCTTATCCCTCGACGCGAGTAACGCGGCGGTAAGTTTCAGAACGTGACGCCGAGTCACACCACATCGACACGCCCGAGGGTCTCGCGCGGGAGAGCGGTCGACAGGGCCTTCCATGCTCAGCGATTAATGCTGGCGACGAGACTGGGTTCCGGTTTCCGACGGAGAATAATGGGCACCGACACGCGCAGCTGATACTCGACCAACTCAGTCAGGTGTGTGAAGAGGGCGGGTAAGCGGTAAGTCGCACAGCTGCCGGCGCCACTGGGCCGGGCGGGTCGTGTAGAGGGGTGGTGCAGCCATGGCATATTTCGGGTGCGGTACGCCCAGTAACAGGATCGCCTGGTGCCTATTCACCAGCTTCACCGTGCTCTGGCTCTTCCTCTGCGCCTTTGTGTTCATTTGGGGGTGGCAGAACCTGTTTTTCGTGTTCATCGTCTCAGGCATCCTGTTCCTCTTCTCCCTCGCCCCCCTATGCTACCTCACCCTGATTTCCGAGCCGCCGCGCATCCACAAGGGCCCACCACCGGTGGCACGAGAGGTGGGACCCACTGCGACCGGCAGCCAAAGCATGCAGATCATCCCAAAGACGATGGAGGTATAGCCAACCACAACACAAAGGCCACCCGTAGCGCTGACAAACCCCCATCAACCACTACATGTGTGTGCTGGGCGTCATAGTCGTGCGACTGCTGAGGTGAAATGTGATTCGTTGTCAAGTTAACTATGTAAATGGCTGGCGTAGCAAATAGAGCGAGAGGGAGGGAAGCAACACGGAGACAGTGTATGATTGATGTGAGAATGATGTGATGGTGAGTGTCAGAGGTGCACAGTCAGGTCCATGCCCCGAAACAGGAGGACACCCAGCAGGATGTTCATCGCTTCGATCATGTTCCACAGCATGTTGCCTAGCCACGACTCCTTGGCCACAAGCAGCTGCACAGGGCACAGGAGCAACATCAGAGAGGGCGGCGGCATGGGTTGGGCGGTTGGGGTTGGGTTGGCTGAATTTGCCTCACGTTTGGGCGGGCGTGCAGAAGGAGTGCCATGAAGAGCAAGTGGGTGAATACTTGGGAGGGTGAGTTAATGAGTTGATAGCTACTTTTTTAAGTAATCTACGTAGTGAGTGAGGTTGGGTGGGTGGATAGGTAAGGCAGTGGATATGTGGATGAGGGAGTGGGTATAAGCGTGGGTAGGTGAGTAAGAGAGCAAGGGGTTGAGTGATGGATCGGATGTAAGCGAGAGCACATGTGCCCGGTTTCTGTGTGCCTGTGGAAATGGGCGGGTGATTGATTGAGTGGCGTTTTGAGTGTTGGCGAGAAAAACATAATGCGAGAGCGCTCGTGGGTAAGCAGGTAAATGGGTGAGCGCGGCGCAAACCAAGTGGCTAAGAGGGAGCGTGAGTGAGTGAATAGCTGAGCGAATTGCATGGGCGAGGGGAGGGGAATATTGAGAGAATAAGTGGGCGGGAGTGAATGGGTCTGTGAAAGGTTGGGTAAGTGAATTCAAAGATAGGTGGATGAGTAGAAAATAGGGTGGTGACATCGTGAGGTTGTGCGAGTGAGTAATAGAGAAAGGGATTGAGTGATTGAGTGAGCGGGGTGGTGGGTCACAGAGTGGGAAAGGATGAAAGGGGGTGCACCTGGAAGAATTCCACCATATTCTTCACGACCACGGGCAGCCGGCCGTTGATGACGAGCCGGTTGAATTGCATCGAGGCGTGGTACTTGTAAAGGGATATGCATGCTATATCAGGTGAGGCCATCCTGCCTGAGGCACGCGCACACCACAAGCGCAACGCACTGTCAGCCCGAGCTCAGAACAATGCGATTCATGCTTCCCACAAGATAATATTTTCCTGATAACTAAATATCTACTGTATGTTGTGTACTACCCATGCTAAATGCAGTCACTACTCACAATACTTTTTCATGGGTGTGAGAGTTGCCTGTCACTATGGCAGACATGCTCACGAACTGATATAGCCGAAGACTGTTTAGAAAGTTCCTCGACAGGCACAGCATGGGATTCAAAATAGGAGCGAAAACTTCATCCTACGAAATAGATTTGCAAAAATCCGAGTGAGTGTGCGTGTGTGTGTGTGTGTGTGTGTGTGTGCGTGCGTGCGTGCGTGCGCGCGCGCGCGTGTGCGTACATGGGTGTTTGTGTTTGTATGTATGTATGTGTGTGTGCATGTAATGTGTATGTGTGTGTGTGTGTGTGTGTGTGTGTGTATGTCTCATTACTTAACAAAACTATTACATAGAGGACCAAAAACAAATGTCGGCAGGAAAACATTCGACAGAAACTGCGGGCTGCCTGTAAATTCATAAATTCGCATTTGAATCAGGAGTGATGAAGCTCTTATCATTTCATACATGAAAATTCAACAGTGCGACTATTGCTTGGCATCACGACAGCAGCAAATCGTAAGATGCCAAATGTTAATTGTAATTCATGTTTTTTCTATACATCTTTGGGGGGGGGGGGGGGGGGGGGGGGGGGGGGGGGGACAGGCAAGGGCGCAGGTTTGCGCGTGGCATCACCGTGGCAGACGCCCTCAGGGAAGGTCAACAGGTCGGTTCGCCCACGGGAGAGCCGTCGAATGTTCTCCGCCACACACGAGGCGCCCAGGTCCGCGTTCAGCGCGTGCTTCTCCTCGCGCCCGTCGGTGCAATCGCCCGCGGCAAAGACAACGCCGGAGGAGCCCACCTACGCAAGGAAAGGCGGCCAAGCGAACTTTTCAAGCTTCACCAACGGAATGAAAACCAAAACCTCTGTGGGTGATGGTGGAAAGGCATACAAAGAAAGATTGTTCACATAATTAGACAGGCAGCCTTTCTGCTGTTATAAGACTAAGAAGGGTGTTCTTCCGGTTATATTAATATGAGGGACATGCAGCTCATGATGTTTTTGGCTTCTAGACAACTTTATGCAAGCATTGGAAAGTTTAATGCCCTCTTCTCAGTAGTATACTGTACTTGGTAAACGGCATTTGAGGAAGTATCCGAGCATTAGACTGCGCTATCGGTTTCCGATTCAAAATAACGAATCACACTACCGCAGACCGTCCTGTGCTTCGCTGAAAAGCGACATCGAATTAGTCAATGAGCATGAGCTATCCTAGTCCCCTCCTTTCTCACCTCACTTAATATAATGACAAAGCACTTTTTCCAGGACACCATCAGGCGCATAAAAATGATACTATGCCAAATATCATATATTCATCCAAATACCGAGTGTGTGTCTATGTGTGTCTGGTTGGGGGGGGGGAGGGGTATGTGTGTGTGTGTGTGTGTGTGTGCGCGTGTGACTGTGTGTGTGTGTTTGTGTGCGTGTGACTGTGTGTATGTGTGTGCGTGTGACTGTGTGTATGTGTATGTGTGTGCGTGTGACTGTATGTGTGTATATGTGTTTACGAATGTGTGTGTGTGTGTGTGTGTGTGTGTGCGTGTGCGCGTGTGTGTGTGTGTGTGTGTACGTGTGTGGGTGTGTTTGTGTGCGGTTGACTGTGTGTATGTGTGTGACTGTATGTGTGTGTATATGTGTGTACAAATGTGTGTGCGTGTGTGTGTGTGTGTACGTGTGTGGGTGTGTTTGTGTGCGTGTGTATGTGTGCGTGTGTATGTGTGTGTGTGTGACTGTATGTGTGTGTGTGTGTGGGTGTGTTTGTGTGCGTGTGACTGTGTGTATGTATGTGTGTGTGACTGTATGTGTGTGTATATGTGTGTACGAATGTGTGTGTGTGTGTGACTGTCTGTGTGTGTATATGTGTGTACGTGTGTGGGTGTGTTTGTGTGCGTGTGACTGTGTGTATGTATGTGTGTGTGTGACTGTATGTGTGTGTATATGTGTGTACGAATGTACGTGTGACTGTGTGTGTGTGTGTGTGTATGTGTGTGTGTACGAGTGTGTGCACTTGTGTGCGTGCGCGTATTTGCAGACGTTCATTGAGACGTCAGGTGGTGGGTTGAACGGCGTACCTGGAGGGTCCGAGAGACAGGGACGGTGGGCCTCGTGGCGCTGATGGACTGCGACGACACCAGTGACGTCGCGACGTCGGCACACGCGCGGAACCCAATGCAGCGGTAGACCACGTCCGCCTCCAGCTGTCGCCCTTGGTCGGTGAGCAGCGTGCAGCGCCCCGCATCCCCCATCCCGCGCTCCCCCCAGTCCTCGATACGCTCCCCCAGCACCTGTCGCCAAAAACACCAAAAATGGCCCAAACCTATGAGCTGCGACGCAGATGCGAGTAAATGACACATTTCGCATAGCCTTGTGAGAAAATGGACTCAAGTTAATTTGTATTTCAGCATTTCATTGAGAAGATAATGCTATAGTGTTCAAAGAGAAACGGCATCTCAACGAAACCGACTGAAACGACATCACTTCAGCTTTCAGACTGACATCCATGGGAACAGAGAATTGGGGTGGGGGGGGGAAGGGATTGTCAGTGGAGGAAGGGGAAAGGGGTTGAGGGTTTAATGGCCTAATTTCAGATAAACACCAAACGCATGTTTGTTTTAAGTGTTACATATTAAGAAGTGCGCATGACACCGCCAGCAACATCCAAAACATTTTACCGTTGTATCTTTCACACTCCTCTCGACGCAGTCACGCGTATTAGTGTTACCTATGTTTTTGGTGTCATGCATTCATTCAATCTTATTTATTGTCGACATAAAGTTGAAGTGTGGTGTAAAGCAATTAACATCGTCGCCAGCCATGGTCAGCATTTGAGTAGAATGGCGTCACAGAACCTGCCAACTCTGAGCATACATGATTTCTGAGTGGGGTCCATATTGAGTTTGAAAGTTGTGAAAACGTTTTTTGAGTTGTGAAATTAGTGTGTTGGGTTTCGAGAGGGTTTTAAGGGCAGGTTTTTTCTTTCGGCCTCACCACTTGCACTCCGCGTGCCGTGAGCCACTTCAGGCAATACTGCGATACTCCGCTCGGCATACGCTCCAGCAGGCGTTCCTGGCTCGCCACCAGCGTCACGTTCTTTCCGGGCCACCGCCCGACGATCTCGGCCGCGAGCTCCACCCCCACAGTGCCGCCACCCACGACGACGACCGCCTCCGCCGCCGCTAACTTCTGACCCTCCGCCGCAAACTGAGCCGCTCGGCTGCTAGGCGACAGCTGCATAGGACAATAACTAAATTGGCGTTGGTGCTTCTATAACCGTTTTAGTCGGTTTTCTTCAATTTGTAATTATAAGAAGCGATAATGAAATAAAATGTAAAGTTGAAAACTAAAGGTTCAACAGTCAATGCAAGTAACACTAAGGGCGCCGGAGCAAAGCGCATTCTCAGCACCACCGCTCGAATTGACACAAAATACCACTTTAATTACCGGTATGGTCATGTCCGGCTTAATGGGTGAGGTGTAGCTGGATCCGGTGGCGATGACGCAATAGTCAAACGCCAGCTGTCGGCCGTCGCTGAGTGCCACCTGGCCTTGACCTCCGTCGTCTGCGTAGAGGCACGGCGTTGGGCGTCAGCGCGATGTTTACCGACTGTAGTGCTTGGTATCTAGGAATTCATTGGAGGGTGCCAGGGTGGGAACTCGCCTGTTGGCGGGGTGATGGAGGTGGCTGTGCCAATAACCGTGCCCGGTGGGTGAGGAAGCAGTGTCTTCGCGGCATGTTCGGGATGTACTATACAGCGAAGCGCGGACGGTGTGTACTCGAAGAAACCCTGCCGAAGAATAAAATAAAGGGCTCTTTCAGGTGAACAGTGCCGGGAAAAAAAAGCAAAGGCAGGTAGAATGAGGTTATATAAGTCAGTCGAGATCGCCAAGTGGTTTCGCTAGCTTGCCTTGGCGTCCACGAGGGTGACTTCGCAGTGTGGGCGGATGAGTCGAGCTGCTCGCCGGCCCGCGAAGCTACCGCCAATCACCACCACCTTCCTCTTCCGCTGGTTCGTTACCATATCGACTGGCACCGTGCCGCCTGGGCCACAGAGCCTTTTCACTGCAAGACGTCACTGCGTTTCTGGCCGAAAGTCTCCGCCGGAATGCGCGGAAGGTTTCGCGTTAGAGCTCGAGGCGCAATTGAGATCGGCAAGCGGTCGAACAGTCGAGGGCCGTTCGACCGCTTCGCTTGATGATCCGTACAAATATTCGCAAGCAGAAAAATAAATCGTGCATTCATTGCATTCATCGAATTTGACATAGAGCACTTGCAGCGGTTGGCAGCACCATACATTAGAATAATTTCACGACGAAATTCCAAGCAAAATATCACGAATCAATATCGATGATAAAAATGTTCAAAACGTTGTCGTCGAAATCGCGCCTCTCGACTGCGTATTTATATCTTGCTCGATAAAACGAAATTTTTTTGCTGGCCGTGGATCGATAATGATGGCGAGCAGCGGGGTGGCGGATTTTGCTGCTCGATTTCCTTGCGGCCTTATTGGGTGTATGCTCATAGGGTACCTCGCTGTTGGGGATGACGAGCAGTTCACTCACATGGATGTTATTCTTCGCTCGCGCCTGAACTATGATAGTTCAAAATTTTCGCATGTTCATTTATGGTGCACTCTTCCACGAAAGTCAAGACATGCGATATGTTGAACATAAGTTTGTCAACAACACATGCCTCTCTCACCTCGTCACGCACTACGACACCTATAGGCGCCATTCAATTGTGGAAGAGCCAGGAAGGAAACAGTTAACCGTCTTTCGGCATGGTTGGACGCGAGCATAAAGCAAGTTATGTTGTCCGACGACTTGTTAGTCGAGCTTCGCCCATAAAAACCTCGGAAATTGTTTGAATTGCACACTAAGGCTAGGGATCAAGTAAATTTTGTCGATGTTGATGGTAGTGATATCTTAAAACTGCGTCGATATTGATGGTATTGATGTTTCGGAATGTCGATATTGATGGTGCTATGCTGATATTATGGGAAATTGACATCGATGGCACGTTAAACCAATGCCACTGCCGTTGTATCGATATTTGGGCCGATATATCAACACATCGGGCTTTGATAATAATCGACATATTCTAAATGTTTTGATAATTGATGGCATTGATATTAGCACGACTGTCATCATGTCGATGTCGATATCACAAGCAAGCACATTCATGGCACCATAATCGTATGATGATGATACTATCGACAATGAATCGATGGGTGATCCCTAGCCTTATTGTACACGTCGTCTTGAGCGCCACACTTAGGGAATACGCATGCGCTTATACCAAACGGCACACAGTTAAGTGTGCCACTCAACCCAATTTGGGGGATTTTTTTATTTTTATTTTAAATTGGGGGGGGGGGGGGGGGAGGAGGAGGCGTGTATACCGTGTTGAACGCACGAGGTATGATTTGCGGGTGTGTGAATGGAGCGTTGAAGTTCACGACTTTAACACGGGTGACGTATTTGGAAAACAAGCGAGTTGAAAACCGCAGGATGCTGGTTTTGATATACCGTTTACTATAAGAATGGGCAAGGGTGATTGACATTGGCGAGGGGCTTGGTACAACTTGGCCGTTTAGGACGCAACATTTTGACGGTGGTGCTTGGAATGCTTAGGGCATATGCATGTACCAACTACCGCACCCGACCCACGCGTGACACGCGTCGGGAATTGAAATTGTAAAACGGTAGGAGTCGCGAATAAGGGGTTAACATGTACCGCCAAAATCTGCACAATAAATCGCCTCACGAGGTGAGCCCGATTCGACGGGTATTGCTTGGCACTGCGGCTTAGCTTTTCCGAAATATTGTGAAACATTAAATTAATTCGGTGAAACTCGATGTGTGCGTATTTGAACCTGCGACTTAGTGCGTTTTACGAGCATTGAAAAGGCGCATGTCACGGTACCTAATTCGACAATTTTCAAGCTCATCATATGAGTTAGTTGTGACCGTTCAGACATTGTTGCCGAACGCAACTTGTTCTTGGTTTATGTGCATATCGGCGATTCGGTTGTAAGTGTACATACGCGATTTCGTGCGTTTCCCCCAGAGCGGCCAACCCAACACCTCCCCCCTCACCTCTCCACGGATGCGGGGGCGATAACCCCACTTACATACGCCTGTGAGTACTCGATTTCGACCCCCGTGTGTATCGGCGCAATATAAAACGTACATCTTAAACGCCAAAGCATTGCCTCGGAGGTCAAATAATTTGTCAATAAAATCGATGCAAGATTACATTTGTCACATGTGCGAAGGTACGGAATCTTGTCTGGACTTTTGTGGAGGACAGAAGTTTGTAGAGATGCAGGTTTATCGAGAATTACGCGGGAGCATGATGTCAAAGCTCAAAGAATATACCCGCCGCAAGAAGTTACAACGATCCAATCATTACCTATCATCATATATAGCATTCGGATTATCATGCTCCAACTTGACTTCTAGTGTGTGTGTGGGGGGTGGGTGGGTGGGGGGGGGGGGGGTGTATGTGTGTGTGGGGGGGGGGGGGGGGGTGGGGGGGTGTGTGTGTGGGTGTGTAGTGGGTATACTTACGTGTGTGCGTGTGTCTGTGTATGTATGTGTTGGCGGGTGTGTGTGGGTATGTTTGTGTGTGTGGGCGTCCGCCGTCTGCGCAGCGGCGCCGGTCCCGGAGGGGGGTGCGCTCGCATGCCCGTCGGTACTCACCCCCATCTCCTCGTAGTGGGCGTTGATAACCCTAATGCGCCGTGCCATGCATGTTGGCACACTGAGGGGCTTGGCGAGATTAATCATGCAATTGTGATCCGAGCGAACAACAATTGCTAGGAAGCCTTGGTACGGAGGGCTTTTATTAAACACATTATATGTGCATTAACGCCAAGATCTTCCGTTCGGACCTTTCGACATTACTTTCAAGGTTGGATATATACTCCCTAAATACTTATGCTGGGGGAGCGGGACGTGTATCCTAGGTACTGTTCGGCTGCGTGGAGGGTACGTGCGGATCTGAGGCGGACGAAGGCGAGCGTTGGAGTTGGCGGCAAGCAGCTCGGCATTAGCGCTACGGAAGGGCACTCGTTGGACGACGACCAACCATGTGGATGTCGAGCCTCCCATATTGGGGGGGGGGGGGGATCGACGCGAATCCGGAGGAGGGTCGCAAGCCGAGTAGCGGCACGTTCTAGCGGCGGGGGTCCCCAAGATCGACTGCCGCCAGTAAAATACGGTAGTACGGGAGGGTTTTTGGTTAAATGTTTCCTGACCCGACAGCGCCTTGATCCTTGTGTTCGACCAGCCCCTCCCCTTGTCCGTACCAAGACATCGACACGACTGCCAAAGGCATTGTGCTTAAGGTTATCGCAGCGGCACACTCCTCATAAAGGCGGCACCTTGGTAGCGTTAAATACCGGAGGATGGTACGGACGGACTCAGTGCGATCACACATGTGATGAAAAACATAATAAAAAGGACATGGGAAAGGAGAAAATCTGGAGCGGCGGCATGAGCGCCAGCCGGACACCGTCTGAAGCTATAGACTTCCTTTCCTTCTTAGCCCCCGAAGGAGAAAGGAAGCCTATGCCATAAGGCGAGCTGCGACGAGAGGAGCATTAGGTATTTCGAACGAGAGTGGATCGAGACGGGACTGTTAGAGTTGGGAACGGATACTTACACGAAGGTCGTGCCGGCCCCACAAGGGGGCCGGCTGTGGTGACTAGAGAAGTGAGAGGAGTGAGATGGCGGCCGGCGAAGGCACCAGCAGGGCCGGCCGACCGCCACTAATAGGGAATAGAGTACCGCTACTAATAGCATAACACTAAGTACTATGATGACAAATAGCTACCTTGTACATCAGCACTAGGCAAGGAGATGTTAGTGCTAACACCTCCCCTCAAGGTAGCCGAGGTCTTGACGTCGTCCTAGCTTGCGTCGAGGAAGGTGCAATCTTGATCGAAGGTGCATTGCTTGTAGCGTGTGTCTCATGCCGGGTAGGTGTAGCGACATGCGCTCACATGAACGTGCCGCTACCGGCGAGTTGCCAATAAGAAGCGGTTCCAAATGTACTGCGCAATGTACTAATCTGACATATAGCGGGAAAAACTGTCCCAGGCGAATTGGCACTCGCGTGAGAGCGACCGGCGAAGAAGAAGCAAAGCCAACAAGGCCGTTAAGAGCGTGTAGGCACGCAAAAGTATAGACGGGCGCTTGTGTTGACTCCCCCCTTTTGCCGTGGGAAAGTTAAGCTCCTCGCTAAGTTAGGTGAGCGTTGCGGCGTTGCCTCGGGAAAAAAACGATAACAGTACTAATTCAAGCACGCACGGGCCGAATTTTCGCGGGTCGGTCTCAAAAAACCATATCCGGTCGAGAGCATTGGTAGGATGAAGGCTAGGTGAGACTGAAAGTTGGGTGGGGCGAGCGTGGCGCCGGGCGCTTTACACACGCTCTTCTCCTTTTTACGTGGGATATGGTAGGTTAGACGCGGACAGCTAGCTCGGAGGCGAAGCGTGATGTCGGTCGGACGATGAATTACTAGCGTGGCGCCGAGCGCTTTACACACGCTCTACTCATGTTTTACGTGGGAGTAGGACTAGTAGGACTAGCGTGGCGCCGAGCGCTTTAAACACGCTTTTCTCTAGTGTAACTTGGTGGAGGGCCCATAACCTGTTCGAGTTGGGAACGGATAGTTACACGAAGGTCGTGCCGGCCCAACAAGGGGGCCGGCTGTGGTGACTAGAGAAGTGAGAGGAGTGAGATGGCGGCCGGCGAAGGCACCAGCAGGGCCGGCCGACCGCCACTAATAGGGAATAGAGTACCGCTAATAGCATAACACTAAGTAATAGGATGACAAATAGCTACCTTGTACATAAGCACTAGGCAACGGGATGCTTGTGCTAACAGGGACCGTCGACGACTTCGGCGATGGGATTTTGCATGCCTCCCCCTCAAGATCCAGTACGACCGGAGTCGCTCATAAGTAGAGGGTAGGTAGCATGCCCGTTTCGACAAGCGCAGGTTGACGAGCTTGGCCAGTCAATGCCTTCGCAACGGCTAGAGCATTCCGCGCATCGTGGAGAATAGCGGCACCTTGTTGTAAAATTGTCTGCAACGAATGAATAGAAATAATCTAAGTCACTTGCGGGTAAAATTCAGACTGAGTTGTTACTGCAAAGGGAGAGGTGGGAATATGTTGCTCACGGCATAAGCTCAAAGCATGACAGACCGAGACGGCTGTACGGGTCTGCCCAGAGATGGCAGCCGTTAACTCGGTATTGATATGATGTGAACATTTTTATTTTTACGATTTTCAGTTGTGTGTGTGTGTGTGTGTGTGTGTGTGTGTGTGTGTGTGTGTGTGTGTGTGTGCGTTTGTGTGCGTGTGTGCGCGTGTGCGCGCGTGCGTGCATGTGTGTGCATGTGTATGTGTATGTGTGTGTGTGTGTCTGTGTCTGTGTGCGCGCGCGTGTGTGTATGTGTGTCGCTGTGTGTGTGTGTGTGTGTGTGTGTGTGTGTGTGTGTGTGTGTGTGTGTGTGTGTGTGTGTGTGTGTGTGTGTGTGTGTGTGTGTGAACATCTCCTTCGGACGTCCATGCACGAGAGCATAGTCTAGTCACCCATACACAATGATACTTGGATGGCGAAAACAGAGTCGGGCCTGATAGGGAGTAGCAAACAATATGTGTTTTCGTCGTACATATTCCCAATATATTCGAAGCAGTGGGGATGTAAAATAATCTTTTCGTGGTTGCATAAAGGCCGTGGGACTGTCGGGTTTGCGATTTCAAAGTATTAAATGGCGTCAAAAGGTATATGCAGTTAATTTATGCGTTCCATCTCGTTCCATCGCACATAAGGTTGTTGCATTATTGGCCATGGTACGTACGTGGCACGCGCGATTAATATGATAATATGGAAATTATCACCTCGCGCCGCACTATATGTCTTTTGCTGCCCAAATCAAGAAAAACCCCGTAACCACAAGTCCTGTGTAAGCCCAAGATCAAGGCACTTGAGAACTTGTTGATCTATGGTGCTACAACAATTGCAGTGTGGTGTGTGTGTGTGTGTGTGTGTGTGTGTGTGTGTGTGTGTGTGTGTGTGTGTGTGTGTATGTGTGCGCGCGCGGGCGCGCCTGCACTTGCGTTTGCGTTTGTGTGCGCGTTAAATTATGGGACCGTGAAAAATGATTGGGTAGATGATTGGAAGCAGAATCAAATTGGGGGATTCGCGCGTTATTTTGCCATCAATGTTAGCCCTCCGAGTGGGCATGAGGGCGCCCGGGGAGGGTCTTTCAATTCTAGATAAGTCGAACCTTGGATGGGGGTGCTGAATTGCGTGCCGAAAAAATATAGCTTAGGCTCGTGCTTGCTTTAACAGTTACTCATTATTTATCTCTGTACCATTGGGGTTTCTCTAATCATAGTTAAGAATTTTCTTATCAACTTAATAACTACCTTATCAAAGTTACAACTTATATGTAGCTCCCCCCGGGGCTACTTATGAGTTGTTTGGATGCATGGGGTTGGGAGACTTCTTTTCATATTTACAGATAACGTATTGTGTCATGTAGGCCATAGGGAATATTGCATTGTGCATTTTGAAAAGCTTATTTATGCAACGGGTCGTGTATATAATGCACCGTGTTTGGTGTGACAGGGATGAGGCCGGGTAATTTTGACTCTACGTCATCCGCGCGTTCGCGGGTTGTGGCGAGACGTTTTGTCCGGTTGTACATTGAAATCTTGTAATCGATTGTGGTGCCGCTTGTGCCGGCTGCCCGACTAACGAACATTGCACAAGGGGTTGGTGGATACTCGTTGATGAGTGTATAATGGTATTGAAATTGAAATTGTTTGCAACAATACCGAGTTAAAGGATGTTGTCTCTTTGCTGTCCCTTAATCATCCTAATTTGGACTCTTAGGATTAGGGCTTACGCCGTGAGCCACATGATCCAACCTCTCCTAATGTATCTGGCAATACAACACCTTCAATTTTATACAATTTACAGGTTTTGTATTTTCTGTGTTTATGTTTGCGTGCTAATATTGAAAACAATGTGCCGCTAGTCTCCACGATGCGCGGCCTGCTACAACCGTTGCGAGGGCCCTCATCAGGCAAGGAGGCCAGCCGGCGTTTGATCACATCTTACGCGTTTGCGACAATGCACACACCCTTTAATCTAATTTTTTTGTAATTTCATTGTCATTTTAGCCTGACCGCACATGCTTTACTTGCGTGATTGCTTCATATGAGCCCAAAACCACCACCATGTGGTTTGGGCTTCGGACTTTCTTGTATCGGAAAGGGGGGGGGGGAGGAAATTAAATCATACATGAAATTCCCTCATTAGACACGTATCGTCATAATAACGCAAAACCTGCGTTGTATAACTCATGCAACGTCTTTCTGCTGCTCTTCATGGTACTTTGGGTTCCTATCTTTGCGACGCTTTGCAAGATGGCAGTGCTAGTGCTGTGGCATGCCTTCCTTTTCCTTGGGCTTAGGCATGTGGGGTTTTTTCCTCCTTTTTCTTGAAGGTTTTCACTGTCTTTCCTTTGTAACATGTTAAGTAATATATTATTCGCGTAATATCAATCCGCACAAATGATATATATTTACGCATGTTTTTTGCTCGGATATGTATGGGCATACTCGTTGTCCAAATACAATCGATAAGATAGAGAAAACAGCTTCTCGACATAGGTTTCAAACGAATTTGTGTGTGTGTGTGTGTGTGTGTGTGTGTGTGTGTGTGTGTCCAATTAAAGTCGATTGGATAGAGGAGATAGCTGCTCGACAAAAGGGTCAAAGTGATACATATGTGGCTTTTTTCCTATCGAGAGCTAATTGATGACACAATACTATTTTGTTCTCTTGCTCCATATGCAAGTAAAAGTGCAGATGGAGAGAGATGAGAGATGCTTTATCATTGTTAAGTGTTTAACAGTAGATTGTTAACAAACAAGGTGGTTGATTAAATGGGTATATCACCTCCCTCCATTGGACTCGGCTTAAAAAGCTCAAGCCTAGCTAGCTTGCACCTTTTCTCGCATGGTCCTCGTGCCAAGCACTAGGGCTCTCGTGACGGTGTGAACTTACTAGCGACGCGGCTTGTCTGTCTCGGGAAATCAAACTTGCACGTCATGTGGCTAGTTAGATTAATTGTGCGTACTTGTACGTACTCGAAGGTGCTGGTTGTACAACACAACAACAATATCGCTAATTTGCCATGGTGACTTAGACACGAAGTTCGTCCTTCCGATGGAAAAGTACGGGTCAGTTTAGCAATGAGTACATGTACACTATTCTGCAATGTACTGCTGCATGACAGAGCTCTTTGCATTTGTGTGTGTCTGTGTATGTGTGTTTGTGGTGTGTTTTTAATGTGTGAGTGTGTATGTGCGGTGTGTTTGTCGCTCTTCCTTTCTTTTTGTCCCTCTGTTTGTCCGTCTTTCGGTCTGTTTGTATGTATGTGTGTGTGTGTGTGTGTGTGTGTGTGTGTGTGTGTGTGTGTGTGTGTCTCCCTCTCCCTCTCCCTTTCCCTTTCCCTCTCCCTCTCTCTCTCTCTCCCTCTCTCTCTCTCTCTCTCTCTCTCTCTCTCTCTCTCTCTCTCTCTCTCTCTCTCTCTCTCTCTCTCTCTCTCTCTCTCTCTCTCTCTCTCTCTCTCTCTCTCTCTCTCTCTCTCTCTTCCGTCTCACACGCTTCCCTCTCACCACGACAAGCACGACGATACCCAAGTACCACCCAATTGTAGGAGAGCCGAGAAGCAAGCAGTAAGCCGCCATCCGGGGTGGTTAGACCTCAGCTAAAAGCAGCTGTTGTCGGTGGAGTTTGTCGAATTAAGCCCATAAACTCTCGGGAAATTGTTTGAACTACACAAGTCATTCAGAGCGCCACGCTTGGGCATTGCTCAAGCGCTCATACCAAGCTGCATACTTCTCTGTGTTCCACATAACCGTATTTTTGGGGGCTTTTTGGAGGGGGTTTGGAGGCGTGGGTGCCGTGTTCAATGCGCGAGGTTTGGTTTGCGGGTGTGTGAATAGAGCACGGAAGTTCACGCCGCTGGCACGGGTGATATTTTGGAAAGCAAGCGAGCAAAAACGCACATGACGCAGGTTTGGATAAACACTGCACGCTGTAAGCATGCGAGGGCGATTGGCTTAGGGGAGGGGCGAGGTCCAACTTGGCCGTTAAGGACGCATCACGTTGACGGTGGTGTTTGGAATGCTTGGGTATGTGCATGTGCCAACCACACCCGCCCCACGCGTGGCACGCGTCGGGAATTAGGCTCGGAGGTCAATAGGAATGAAGAATTGGTAGACACATATCGATAAACCCCGCACAAATCGTCTCAGGAGGTGAGCCGACTTGGATGGGTGTTACTTGGCACTGCGGCTCAGATGTGCCGGAATAATTCGTAAATTAAAATAATTCATAACAAATTGATGTATGGGAGTTTGAACTTGCAAATAGATGCGTTCGACGCGCATTGAGAAGACACGTCCAACGGTACCTGTAACAAGAAGTTTTGACTATAAATGTGTTAGTTATGATCGCTTGAACATTGTGACCGAAAGCGGCTTGCCCTTGGGTTGTGCGCATATCGGTGGTAAGT